>MU858214.1:0-85171 GCA_033297075.1 Rhypophila decipiens
ATAGGAAACTATCTGGCTGTAATGAACGTGTACCTATGTACTGGACCCGTGGACCCGACCCCTCGGGTCCTCGGGTCCTCTCTGATTGGCCGTGTTTCCTTCAAGTGGGCTTTACAGGCTGGTCCTGACTAATTGGTCCTATGGTAGGGTAGAGTGGGGTAACTTGTTGCCTGAGGCAGTCATGCCTGATATACTGCGTCAGGTCATGACACTATACTGTAGCACCACACCCTATCCAACCACCTCATCGACTTTGCCCCAGGCCGTGTTTCATTCGGTACTCACGCAGGCCCACCTAGATGGGATAGTCACAGATCGGTAAGAGGTAGGTAGGCAGGGGAGCAAATCACCAAGCAAGCCTCCCCACCCAACTACAAGGCCATTTCCGAACCGCAGACTTCCTGACCTCGTCAAACAGAAGAACCCCAAGTCCTAGAGCGGCAGGCAAGAACCAGTGTTCGACCGGGACAGGCGTTGTTCCCAATGTAGGCTGAAAGGTGGGGATATACAGCCAGAAGAAGGCCATCACGAGAGCGAACAATATCGCAGGGAACAGGTAATAATTCTGCGTGGATTTCTTGCCAACGGGCGGGTGTTGGATTATCGAGAGTCGACGGGTGCGCACTGCTAGGAGGTTGAACCATTGCCTTTGTTGCAACAACATGTCAGCGACCAGGTCATGGATGAGTCGCAGTCCAAGCAGGTAAAACATAATCAAAGACCCGAGTAGGAAGAAAGAAGCCAATGGAACGGGAAGACAGGTTTGAATAGGGAAGAAATGAAAACTCACATAACCACCAGCGTGACGAAATAAATCGAACTAGCCTCGTTCAGCCGGGCAGCGTAATAGTCCGGGTCGATATCGCTCGGCAACTGTCCAAACGAGAACCACAATGCAGTAAACGGGATGCCGCGTCGCTCAAGATACCAGTACGACATTGCAAACGAGCAGACCGTCTCAAACATGCCCACGATGCCGTAACTCTGCACAATCAGCCTCCAGTCGACGAGTCGATCGACGCCGACTTTCCTTGGTGGTCGGAGGAGGACGTCTGCCTCGGGAGACTCGTATGCTAGTGCCGTTGCTGCTAGGCAGTCTGTGAAACAGCTATTCGACACAACAAGGTGTTAGTCTGCATTATCAAAGACCGAAGAGCATTGGGGATTGACAAACCAAATAACAATCATCAAAAAGCTGCTCAAAATCTGCGGCAACCCAAAACAGACATTCGTCATGACCGGCCAAAACTCTGAAAAGCTCCCAGCGGGCAACAAATACGCGATGGTCTTTTTCAGGTTATCAAACATCATCCTCCCATAACGGACTGCTTCCACCACGCTGGCGAAACTCTCGAGGAGAACCATATCCGCGGCCTCGGTGGCAATGTCACTCCCGCCTCCGACCGCGATTCCTATATCTGCTGCTCGTAGGGCGGGAGCATCGTTCACGCCATCACCGGTCATGCCTACTATATTATGGCGGGCTTGGAGTTCGCGGACGATGAGGAGCTTTTGTTCGGGCGTGGTTCGGGCAAAGACGACTTCGTTGTAGGATGCGACTAGGTCGTCCCATTGTGTGGGCGAAAGGGTGATCAGGTCGGAGCCAGTGAGGACTATCGAGGTTGTGGGTGTCTCTTCACTGTTTTCGTCGGACAGAGGTGTACTTTCGTGCTTTCTGCGGTCGAAATCATCGCGTGAGAGGGCGGATGCACTGTCGACTTTGGCGTTGGGATTGGTGATGATGCCACACTCTCGGGCTATTGCCTGTGCTGTTAGGGCAAAGTCTCCCGTTACCTGGTGTGGTGCACTCTTGTTAGTGATAGTCCATGAAAGAATGGCTAGAAAATAGTACACACCATGAAGATCCTGATCCCAGCCTGGCGCAATGTGGAAATCACCTCGGGAATCTCCCTCCTTGGCGGATCAGCAATAGCCACCAGTCCAACCAGTGTTAGTCCCGACCTTGCTTGCTCCATCATCTCGTTCTCGAAAGCCGACGACGAGAGAGGCGACGACTTGATGCACGATCTAGAGATAGCCTTGTGCGCAAGGAGCAATACCCTACGACCCTGCGAGGACCACTCGTCCTTAATTCTGTCAATCTTCTCACGCGCGGCAGCGTTAAGAGTCATGGTAGCCCCCGAGCTTCCCGTGTAATTGGTACATCTGTCCAGTAAGATCTCGGGCGCGCCCTTGATAGTGAGGAGCATATCGCCCGGCTCGAAGATGGCAGCCACGCCCCGGGACAAGACGGTTTCCAATCCGTCAGGATGTGTTAGGCCAAACACCCTGATCATGAACTTGTTTTTGCTGTTGAAGGCAAGATTGAACTTGGTCCTCCAACATCGCTTCAGGTCCGACACAGACCCCAGCAACTCGGCGAAGCGAAGGATGGCCTGGTCGGTGGCGTCGCCGTGGATCTTTTGTTGCTCGAGGGGTAGGCTTCGAGTCGCAGCGTCGAACTCGCCTGCGTTGCAGAGACCTGCGACACTTCGGAGCTGCTCAATTGCGTTGCTGGCTAGGTCGTGAGATGTATTGCGGTCTGCGATGAGGGTGTCGCGGGTGGAAGTTGCGCTGAGGAAGGACAAGCCGATTAGGCAGTCGGTTACTACCATCTTGTTCTGGACAAACACACCCAGGGTTAGAATGAATGAAAAGCGGACAGGAAGGTCTTGAGAGAAAGTGTCTTACCTCGGTAAGTGTACCTGTCTTGTCTGAGCAAATGATTGACACAGCGCCCAACGTCTCAACTGTCTTCAAAGATTTGCAGAGCACCTTGTTCTTGCGCATCATGTTGGCGCTGATGGTGAGGCTGGCTGTTAGAGCGACCGGGAGCCCCTCTGGGATAAAGGCGATGGCGACAGAGACGCAGGACACAATCAAAGTAGGGACGTTGATCCAGTCTGGGTGTTCCTTCCTCAGCCAGGCCGCCCTTGGGTATCGATAAACGTTAGCGCGAAGTGGAGAGACGGCTGATTTTGGAAGGAAGTGTCATGACCTACCAGAGAGTAACAACCAGCACAATCATGACGAACATGATGGAACAGATAATCATGACAAAGTTGAAAACCTCGCGCTCCAAGGTCGTGAGACCTTTCTTGGGCTCGTTGGTTAACTTTGCAATACGACCAAACACGGTCCTGTTTCCAGTCGAGACCACGATTCCCGTACAAGTCCCCGATGAGCAGTGGGTTCCTTGCAGGCCGACGTTCTTGGTCTCGAGGTAGTTGTTCTCTGTCGCGTCGACCGTTGCCGTGAGAGGGACGGATTCGCCTGTAAGAATCCCTCGATCAAACCTGGCGTCCGAAGACACCTGTGTAAACCTCACATCGGCAGGTAACTTGTTGCCCGCCTTGATGAGGAGCACATCACCAGGGACAATCTCGGCGGCCATGACAGAGACCTGCACCCCATCGCGGATAAGTAGACACTCCTCGGGCAACATGGTCTTGATCGACGCCATGACACGCGACGAAGACCAGTCCTGCCACATGTTGAAGGCAGCTTGGATGAAGAAGACAGCGAGGAGGACAATTGCTAGAGCCAAGTTGGCTGCGGCTGGCGGGTTACCCAGGGGACGCCAGGCGATGAAGACCAGGATGGCGCCAACCAGGAGGACAGAGCCGAATCCCTTGAAGAAGTAGCCAATGAATTCTTTGATGCGGTGGCTCTCGGGTGGAGAGGGTGTGTTCTTTCCATGCTGTGCCGTTCTTTTGGCAACTTGGTCCTGGGACAAGCCATATTCGAGAGAAGTTGAAAGACGTCTCAGGAGCTCGTCGACGGGGATCGTGTGCCATTCGAGATCGGCCAGGTCTAGGAGAAAGATTCATCAGTAACAAGTCAAGGCTAAGATAATATACACTGCATGTGTGAAGGTCATGGGTCATACCAGGAGCTCCCTTCTGGGCCTTCTTGTTCACCTCATTCCTGCGATTGTAGTCATCTATGTCGATAGACCTGAGACGCCCGGTTAGGACAGATGAACGTATTTTGGGCGTTATAATGACCTACAGTGTCCGATACTGGATTGGAAGCGCAGCAGATGGGTCAATAGCACCAGTATTGGAGTGAATCGAGCGGATCGAGAGCGAGCCATGCGAGACGTTACGATGGAGAGATGGGCGAGCCGTCAAGGCTCCTGCCCTTCCGGCCTCCAAATCAACGTCTCGGAAGCGGACTCTGTCTGGACGAGAAGTTTGCTCGGGAGGTTCGTCCTGGGCAGGTTCCTCAATCTCTTGGGCAGTCATGTTTGGGAGGTGAAGATAGGTAACGCAGTATGGGGTTTCGGGAAAACGAATCGAAGAGAGCAGAGAGAAGAAGTGAGCAAGTAAGCAAGAACAAGAAGACCGGAGGAGGGATTGTGGCAGTCAGTTTCATGGAGAGTTGCTCTGCATGCTATATAGTGTTATGTCTACGGGGATCCACCAGGCGGAGGTCTGGGTCAGCTCTCGGAGGAGAGCACACTGAACGAAAACGAACCCTTTGGGGGACTAACAGGGCGAGGGACCAGCGGGCGCGAAGGCAGGACTTGGGGTTTACGTTACGAAATCATTCGCCGGATCTGGTAACTCCCTCGTGGGCTCTGGCAGGCAAGCGGGGACCCTACAACCTGAATGAAAGCCATTCTCACTGCTTGGCGAAATTTGTCTGATCTGAGACGAGCCAAAGATCCAGACCAGCTTGGTCATGATGCACGACAAGCAAGATATCACGTCCAGGGTGTGACGCGATAGACGATACAATCTCTCCTTTGAGTCGCCGAAACGATCCAGAACACAACAAAGGAGATGCTAGACCAAGGACTGTGGCGCTGCTCGTGGTCTGGGAGGCTCGGATCCCAGCGGATAGTGATGAAGCAAAGGGTAAGTCCTGCCTAGCATGTAGCCTGTGCAGGGCCCAAAGGACCAACACTCTCACCATCTGCTATGAATAGGAAAGTGATGAACTGTCAGTCGGTTGGCTCAGTTTGGCCGAGGAAAGGAACCCGCCCTAACCATCAGCCCCATATGACCTGGCGGGAGGCAGCCCACGCCAAGAGGAGGTATCAGATCCATAATTACTCTCTATGTGTATCTCTAGGTCTTTGGTACATGTCCTGGTGTAGTGTATTTTGCCAGTGCAACATCCGTGGAGGCTATCGATGAGAATTGCTACCTGGATTCAAGGTCAAGAGCTCAAGTCCGGTTGGCTGCTTGACCAGGCCCAGGATGTGAAAGTGATCCGTCTCTGGTTTTGGAAGGATTGCTCCGAATTTCGGGGGCTGGCCGGCTGTTGTAGCGTCCTAACAGCCGCTGGAAAATCGCTCATAATTGGCCCGAGACAACTGACAGGTCACTCAGATATCCACGAACAAAGGTTGGATTAAGCTTTGAGACCCTGAAGCTTAGCGTGCTACAGGGGCAAAGGGCTGGGCCAATTCTGGCCGATCAACACAGCCTCAATATTCCCGTTGGTTTCCTTGTCTCGAGGAGCAAGACTATTGAGCGACCGCATTTCAATGGAGATTGCATCTTGCTCCTGAACTGCAAAAGAGGACCTTTGTATGGGGAAGTGTTGGAAGCTTAGGCTCAAAGCCGCGAATATCCCTCCCGACAGTCCTAGACCGCAATGGCCACTTTATCCATTTCCGCATCATTCCCAGTAACAAGTTCTATCACGATCGGTTTCTCTACCCGTAGCACTGCCACAATCGCCGACTCGTAATGCACGCGACAAAGAACCAAATTTGGTCCACAGGGGTCCTTCATCACCAACCTGCCTGCCGGCCGGGGTCCCAGGGAATAAGTGGATGTCACCATCGGATTTCCCAATTCGGCAACCCAGACCTCTCATGTATCAGTTACTTTATTGAATCCTTCGCCATACCGCATACCGAACCCCTTTCCCAAGCAGATGGCCGGCCAGAAAGTCACCCACTCCTCATCAAGAGCATATACAACAGTTACATGATGCACGCGACCGTGTCAGTACCATCCCTTCTATATGGATCCTGATTCCATACTGTGTCTCGATTTGTTACCTAAGCTGGGAGCACGGAGGCCTCCCTCTCCCACAATGACCTGTGATTAAGTTATCCTTGACTCATCTCCTCTCGCCCAAGAATGAAGGGATGTACGTTCCGCCTTTGAAGTCCTCCTCGGGTTGCCATCCACCCATTTGAGCAGTTGGTCTGGCCGTTGGGTGTCTAGTTTTGGAAGCACAGTGCCCAATTGCCAGGACCCCCGGGATAATAGCAGGCGTAGCACCCAATAGGCCTGCAGTCGGCAAGAGATTCGCATGTTCTACCGCAAGGCCGCTGGCGTTCCTCCAAGAGCTTGGTAAACTGCTCTCTGGGAGCCACGGCAGGAGAAGACCCCGGGGCATAGTTGGCAGATGGGAGGTTAAGTGGGTCGGTCGGGGCAAGCAGGGCCTGGGTGTCCTCGACGAGGCGGCCGTCGACCTCGGGGTGCTCGGCAAGGTAGCTAAGGCTGGGGGCCACGTCGCCGTGGACGCCTTTGGTTTGCTTGGCCAGAGCCTCTGTCATCTGCTGAACTTGCTCGGCGTCAAGCTGGCGGTAGTCGACGACGGTGTGGTCGGCTGTGAAGGTACGCAGGACGCCGTCTATGCCGAGGACGAAGACGCCGTCCGGGGAGAAGGAGATGTCTTTCAGAACCTCTCCGTAGGGTCCTGGGATGTATTTCGGAGAACGACGGGTGTCCTGTCTTGCAGATGGGGAGCCCGAGACCTGCGAGTGTGGTCAGTCATGGCATTCATGTCTGATCCCTATGTGCGGAGTATACATGGCGTGTTCTTACCATACATGTCCAGAGACTGACGGCAACAGTGAAAAAGGTCAGGAGGGCCATATTGTCTCAAATACAATGTTGATTCAGAAGCAAGTTGTGAGTACGATGAAAGGAATCGATGCTATGAGTATCCGAAGGCTGGATGTGAGCGTCCGTTTTATAGATATTTGCTATCACTCTAGCCTCGTACAGCATTCTCAGGACGAGTGGTCTAAAACCTGTCGGGACGTGAGATCGCCGAGCTTTCTTTTTTCATCATCGGGTCAGTTGTCCTATGGTGACGACATAGTTTCGCTGGAGAGATCGAAAAACGAGGTGGGCTCAACCGACGAGTACATGTCTACACTCCGTCAGGCTGTGAGATACCCGTTATCTGCGGTTCAATGTGATCGTGACGACGCCTGATAGCGGCATGATACTACTTGCAAAAGAAAATGGTATATGATTCTTGCATGAGAAGACACATGTAGATGACCTTGTGATCCATTTCTAGCCTCGCACACGGCCCTTGCATATTCCTTCCTGAAAGATAACATCGCTGCTGCAAAGAGAAGTTACACGAGCCACTTCGTAGAGCGGCGTAGAGAATCTACCCAGCAAATTGTTCTTGACCTTGGCTGCGATCCTGGAGGAACCTATATTGGCGATCATCTGCCACGCCGCGGCGAGTTCCCTCGTACTGCTAGTTTGATTGGAGGGAAACATAGCCACCTACGCAACTAATTCATGGTGCTCTAGATGGCCGATTAGTAAATACGCGTATAAGAGTCTCAACGCCTCACAGCGGCACAGCCTTTACCGGGTTGATCCGGCATTTGACGGATGTATGCGGTCAGATTCCTACATAAGTAACCATCTGGACACCCACAAAAGCCAAGTTCCAACTTCCAAGACATCCAAAAGCCCGTACTCACATCTGCAGAGCACAACATGGATCCTGACATCCAAACCAGATTCCACCAGCAAATAATCCAGCATGGACAAGAGCTTATCTCCTCCGTCGCCGCAGAGATCCAATGCGATTCGCCGCCTGGGATCTCCCTCACCTTGGGCCCCATCGAGTTCCCAGAAGGGCAGGTGAACTGGGTGTGGTTCGTCGGGACCGTCGACGCGGCTTCCGAACAGGCCGCCCTGCACTTCTTCCAGACAGATGCGGGGAAGAGGGCCTTGGTCTCTTCCCCTGACGGCAAGGATGTGGTCGAGTTCAAGCTGGCCAGCACTTGTCTGCAGCTCTCCGACCGTGCAAGAAGCGAACATGGCTACAGTCCATTTCCGCCGGCGGACCTCAGCCCGTTTCCGCCGCCCGGCGCTGAGGGGCAGGTCTTTGATTTTAGGATCGGCGATGGACCACGGCCGACTGAGCCTGTGCGTGTCGTTGCTAGAAAACCAAGAGCATGGCTGCAGATTTCTCAGGGAGGCTTCGAGCAGGTTCTGTGCTTTGACCTTGAGGGACAGTCTCGTAAGCACTGGCAACCCATCGCGGAGTTGGGTCTATAATGAGCAGGTTTTCTAATTTAACATACTAGCGGCCGACAGGGGACTTCTTGGAGCCTGGCTTGTCGATAGTAACAATACACCACATGGGCATGTCCTTGGTACTGTTGGTGCTCGGACTGTGCTGGTACGTCCTATGAACGGGTTTTCTTTTGGATCTGGAGTTGAAGAGCTCGGTTCTACAGAAAATGTAGGACCTTCGGACTCCTAAACACTGCAGTCCGTCCCTGAATATAGTCGTGCACGGGGGTGAGCTGGGGCCAAAGCGTAGGAATGAGAGACATGACACAGCGGTATGGTAGTTACTATTACAACGCCCATCATTTCCACCTCTATGAATGCTCATGCCCACATCGTCTGCCAGGTCCCTGGATCGTGTGAATCTGATAGGAATGGTCACGTCTCGCCAAGACGTACTAAACCTGTAAAATTTGGAATACCAAAACACAACCGAAGGATCAAAAGACCGGCAGCAGGCTACAGCGCCGATTCCAAAGACTTGCATCATGCATGTCTACGTGTAAGGGGTTGTGGGGAATCTTGGGTTGGAATACCTGGCCGAGTGGCATCTGGACAGTCTGCCAAGCAGAAGCTGCAAAGGACTTTGGCATTGCCATGGCATGCCAGCAAGCCCGCGTTGATAACATGGTTGACGACGCCATCCAAACATGTAAGCGATGGACAGAAAGCATGGTTTCCTGTTGGGTTCGTTCAGTGTTTTCATTGAAGTCGTCGGATAATTGCGACACTGTATCTTGGTCATGAACTGCACAAGGAGGACATGTGTATAGGGAAGTCTTTATTTTTGACGCCTAGCCTCGTTAACAGCGAAGGTATCTTACGACAGCCGCTTGGCCTCCATCACCTTGAGCGCCGCCTCGGCATCGGTCACTCCTTCGACACAGTCTAATCTTTTGTCCGCTCGGGCTCTTTCCGCACTTTTTCATGCCCAATAACGACTTTTCCTCGAAAGACCTACAGTAAATGTTTGGGTTTTGGTGTCTTTCATTTGTACAAAAATTGGGTCTCTGTCGGAGCAGTACCCGACGCCGAGGCGGCGCTTAAAGCGATGGGTCTGCCCCCTCAGAGGGATTCGCCTCAAATACATCCTAGTTCAATATTCTGTTGGGCCAGGGACCTCTCTCTCACACAGAATTTCTCAATTCATCATCATTTCAATCATGATCCTTTCCTGGGCACAACCCAAAGTTAACATCTCACAAGTTACATGTACACCTCCACCCTCGCCCGTGCCAGCTCGCTCCTCAAAACCTCAACCCTCCCTTCCTCACCCTTTCTCACCAACATATTGCAAGGAAACTCACAAGGTCGCGGATTACTCATAAACCATTTCCACATTCACTTCCCGCCCCGTCTTCTCATTCACTGGCTTCCGAATATCAAATAACCACCCCAACCTAGCAACCGTGATACTCAACGTCCTCTCAGTAAAATCATACCCCGGACAAGCCCGCCTGCCATACCCAAACGGCGGGAAATTCTTGCAATTCGGATAAACACTCAGCGGATTGATACCGTATGTAGGACCTTGAACCAGCTCCATAGCCTTCGGACCTCACAGACATATATCCAGATTTTAGATGGCAAGTCTTGGCGACCAAATCTACGTGGTTCAGCGGCGCAACGGACATGAGCGTAAATCTGCTGATGGCCTCGCTGTTTTGAACAAGAATCGAAGCATACACGTTTCAACGGCGAATATCTGCCTTGGATGCTGATGTGCAAGCACTGACCAGCCATCGTACGTATTATAGAACTTGGACACTGTTGAATTTTGGTACCTCGAAACAAAAACCCCATCGCATTCCTAGACATACTTCCCTACAGCCACATAATCAACACCAATCCTCTCCGTCCCACTAGGCCCCACCATAGGTCCAAACCTATAAAATGCCTTTGAGAAATTCTCGATAGTCTCCTTTCTCGCCTCATGATCCAAGTCAGCGAGCCCAGCGAGGTCCCTGGTAGCCCAGGAATCACAAACATAATACATCCTTCCAGCGATCGTGCCGGGGTCAACTGGCATATAGTATGGTCTGGCAAAAACAAAAGAAGATGATAGAACAAGAACCATTAGTCCCAAGATGGCGACCGATGTCCAAGTGCAGACTATAAAGGTCGTCCAGGTGAGTGTTAGGCGGAAAGGAATGTTCGCAAAGAGGATGGAGAGGAATTTGGAAAAGATGCCCGCGGCCGCTACTGCACTTAGAAATAAATTGCGGTTGGCTAGCGCTCTAAAGAGGCCGCTAAAAGTGCTCGATGAGCGGGCTGGGCGGAAGAGGTTCCTGGCTGACCGCTGGACTTGGGCCGGAGAAGGCTCAGATGCTGTGTTGTGGGAAAGGCGGCGATAGGGCTCTAGGAGCTCGACGTCTGTATGAGATATCCGTTAGTGAGGGGTGATGACTTGGAGGACTCGGGATAGTTATCTACGATATACAAATGAGATGGGACCGCGAGACCTACCAGAGAAAAAACTATCCCAGAAGAGATCGATGACCCCTCCTGCTCCTGTAAACAGGAAGGAGGTCCCCAGTGTCCCGCTGCTCATGAATCTCTCGAGGGAATCGTCCAACCATAGCTTTGTACTGCCATAATATGAAATGATGGATAGCAAGCTGCCCAGCACCGCGAGTAACACCAACCTGAGCCCGAGTTCTAGTATGGACTGTTTTCGATACTCTGTGGTGAAGCTGGTGTAGGATCTCTTCAAGGAACGCAAAGTGACACCCTTTTTCAGCGCAGTCGTCCAGGTGTTGGTCTTTGTTCTGGATGGCTCTTCTTCTTTATTGTTAGAAGGAGCTAGACCAATCTCCCCGTGCTGGTTCATCATGAAATGGCAGCCGTCAAACCAGCTCTTCACTTCTGTACCCTTGATGAACCGTCTTTCGCAGATGCCGCCATAGTGTTCGTGGTGAGCACTTTGAGTGGTCAATAACCGACGGACAGCCCTGCTGTTCCCCCCTGCCAAGAAAGCCATTGTACTGAAGATGCTTGTTGGGCTTCCGTAAGTACCGTGAGTGGGTAAAAGTGACCAATCCTTGCTCGACCGGTGCGTTGTTGGCGACGCCGTCTTCCCAGCGGGGTCTGGTGCCGTCTTATAAATCCGCAAAAGCTCAGTGAGGAACTTCATCCGAGTGCTAACCATCACCCCAAGAACAATCACGGCCGTGACCACCAAAAGTCCCTCGCAAGCCCGGGCTGGACCTCGAACAATGGCCAATGTCATATAACAACCATTAAAGCTGTTGTCCCGACAGGTACCACCACCTAGCGTCATGCCGATGGCTTCGCTGGACAAACTGACCAATATTATGCCAAGAACTTGGAGCGCACTGCAGAAAAGCAGAAGCGGTTCTTTGTGTATCCAAGTCAATCGTACTGCTTGGTCTATCCTGAGAATGTTGCTGGCGTTGAGCGACAAAAGCAGGGTATCCTCAGCCCGGACTCCGTTCCGTCGGCCTTGGGTATCTTTCGACAGAAGCATGAATGGAACTGTGGCCCGCGCAGCGTTGCTGAGGGCTTGCACTAGAAGGCTGAGAATGGTAGTCAAGACGACGGGCGCAAACGATCCGGCGAGGTAGGCCTGCCAGGTGAGCTGGTCGACGCGGATGGTAGAGTCGTAAAAAATACTTGATGTGTTGAGAGGCCGCGGCGCTCGCGACGGCATCAAGTTGGACAAAGATCGTGTCGGCGTCGGCGTTTGTGCAACCGGGAGAATGTATCGCGTCCTCGTCGTTATCGGGACATGATTTGCCGAGCCAAAGACCGTTTCGACAGTTGCTGAAACTGCCGAGCCCGGTACAACCAGATTCGTGAGTGTGAACACTCCGGTAGATGTTGGGACGCTGTCCGAGTTGGTGTAAATGACGGTGGTCAATCGTGTGAGGTAACTGAAGGCGAGTTCGGAGGCGCTTGCAGTCGGTCTAGGCTGCCCTGGCTGGTCAGGCCGGTCTGTATCTGTTTCGCTAGTGTGGTCGTTTTCGAAGAGCTCCGTGACAGTGGCAGTGGGCTTGCCGAGGGAATCAGTGAGTGTCATTACCGTCCCATCAAATTTGATGGCGGCGGGGGCTGTAGGAACCGGGAGCGGTGTGGTCACTTGCAACAGGGTGGGAATCGTGGTTGTAAAAGTCGATAGCGAGGTTCTTCCATCTGGTCCGGTCTTGGTAGTGGTCCCAGTGGAGACGGTAGAGATCCGTGCTGTAATGACCGTACCGGACGGCGATGGCGATTTTACTGCACCATTAGGTTCATCACCCAAGGACTTCTCTGGCCAAGAAAGAAGCCTCTTTGGAAATGTCAGGATTTTCATGTCGGTCGCTTCCTCGTTCCAACAACGGTAATGATCCTCTGTAGTTGACGGTGGTCTGACAATAAAATCAGTCGCGCCCATACCATAGGCCCCCGCCACATCTTCCTGTTGGATGGGACAAGACTCCATCGGTGGACCCGAGTCCCACAAATAGTAGACTCCTTCCTCTTCAGTATAGTCAATGATTTGAATCAAGACCTGGCAGTCTTCCACGTTGTCGGTGATGACTATATCTGCATTATAAGCAGTACAGCGCTGACTGATGTCCATACCGGGTGGTACTGGAATCTTGTTCCGACCCGTTTCATCGTGGACCCATACCATGTTCCAACGGAAGTGCACAATGTAATGCTCCGTATCCAGCTGAGCAAATCCCCTCGGATCAAGATGGAGTATGTTCACGAGGGGCCCCCCATCTCTCGCTGGACAGTTGTTCTCAGGCACGCTCTGGTTGCTGAAAGGAGCTCCTGATGTCGTCGTGTTACATCCAGTAGTGACTGGGAAATCCGGTTCAGAAGGGCTGTCGGTCTCATCTCGTCCGTGTACTTTTGAGCGGCGGGGAGCAAATGATTTGCGACGCTTGACTCCCCCGGGAAGCAAAGATGAAGAAAGACGGTCCGGTGGAGTGATCTGTCGGGCAGCGATTTGCGGAACCGTTCGCAATGAGTATTCCAGGAGGGCCAAAAGGAAAAGTATGTAACACAAAACCAAAAGCAGATATCGGCAACGAAGAGGGACCGGTGTATAACCGCCTCGATGAGCCACTCCCTTTTCCTTGTTGAAGGGGCTCCGGCTTTGGAACGCAGATAAGCCACCGTGGGCCATCTTTTGACGACTTGGCTCACGGTCCTTGTTGAAGTTGACGATACATCTTGGCTAGGACGGTGAGAGAAAAGAGGTCCAGCTGATCGTTTATACATAACAAGACTGCCGAGTATAAATAATTACTTCTTCGCCGCCCATTTGCTTATTTGAGAAGGTCTGCCGTGGAGCGGGACAATAGTAGGGTTACATAGCATGCATGTCATCATTAGCCGGGAGCACCATCACCAAACCCTAGTGATCCATTTGGGGTGCTGCGCCCTGGACAAGCATTTTTCGCGGCAAGAGTTAGAGTATATATAGAATCTTGGTCCCATGGGCTGTAGCGCTCGCCGCTGTGCCGGTATAGATTATATTTGAGTTCCATGCCCCGAGCGCGCATCTAATTGCGGGACGGGACGATTGGGGGCCGAATCTTCAAGTCTCAGGCTACACAAGGAGAGAGAGACTTTGTGTATCTAGCTGCCTAGTAACCCGTACCACTTCTTAGACCAACTTCTCCTTAGCGAAATTGGACTCAACGCATAATAAGAGTTGTTCTCTTTTGTAACGGCTAGATACAGAGACTATTGATCATCGAGATTGGACAGGATGGCCGCGGTTCTCAGGCCGAGTCCAAGTCCAACACGAACTTGAGGTCCTGTGATAATAAATTATTGTCAGCATCGAAGCCTCATTCTTTTCTCTAGTCCGTGCCTAGTTCAGTAGTTCATCTTCATAACCCAAATCCAGAGAAGAAAGAACAAGACGGACTTACGTCAAGACCGCCAGATAATCCATCGCCCGACTGAGTGCCAGTGTCAAGAGTGAACTTGGCTAGGCTTCGCTTCCTTCGCTGCAAGTTGACGATATTCTGTGGTTTGCACACCATCCGTAGGTATTAGATATTTGCCCAACGAGGAAAGGAGCGTATGTTAATTCCGATTGTGCAACGCGGAAAAAGATAAAAACACGGGATAGGGGTGCTGGGCGACAAAAACTTGAAGAAGTTACCGATTCAATTGAATTTCTAACTATATACCGGATGATGGTGACTGTGCGCTCTTGGCCCATGCGAACGGCTCTCCCGACCGCCTGCTCTTCTACGGACGGGTTCCACTGCGGCTCGATGATGTGTACGTAGTTTGCTACAGTTAGATTGAGGCTGCCGTGGGCTCGCATTAGTCTATTAGATTTCTTGGCCAAGGTATGGAGGTGTGAAATTGCCTCGGATTGATTGCTGGGGAAGGCTGGAAGGTGAGAATTGCGATGGGGATAGTACTACTGACCCAACGGCGCCGGTCTGGATAGAAATTAACAGTATCGGAATGTCGGCTGACGTCTTGAAAGACTCGAGGATGTCAAGCCTACTCTTGTACGGGACCTTGCCATCCATTCGGAGAAATCTGCGACCTGTGCGTATGAGGTGGTGCTCTAGCATGTCGAGTGTTGCCGTCCAATATGAGAATACGAGACTGGTGCGCACAAGTTGCAGTGGCAGGAGGTTAGTCAGAGTCTTTGTGGGCTAAATCACCTCGAAGTAGCGTAAGGAAATTACGTACCTCTTTGATCCGGGCGGGGATTGCTCCAGGTTATCCACTACGGCCTTCAGTTTCGTAGAAAGACCTTGTTGAGGATTTGGCACCAGTTCTGGCAGTGGCGGTAACCAGAGCTGGGGAACTTCTGCTGATGGTACTTCTGCAATGTCAACTTGAGATGCCTGCGATGTCGACGGGTCTGGGCTCTGTTGGATGCTGGTGGTTGAAAGGCTCTTTCCGCATTGCGGACAGATGTCCCCAATGTTCACAAGTCCCAGTCTGTCCTCGTTAGCCCCGCCACAAACCTCACAGTCTTGTTCGGATTCTGCCTCCGAAACCGGAGTCGAGCCATTTATGCCGACCGGAAGGATTCCATGGTTGCAAACCCTCCGAAGCTTCATGATAGCCGTGAATAGGATGCTGTATCTCTTCATCCTGACCTGGCTGCTGATCACCTCGTCGATATCGCGCGCACAGCTTTGGAGAATATCGTTATACATCAGGCGTTCCTCTGCATCCAGGTCGACGTCGAATTGTAGCTCTCGTGGCTCTGGCAGTTTTAGGAGTGTTTCTTTTCTTCGCAAGCAAACAGTGCGAAGAAGCGCCTGTAGTCTGAAAGCCCTGTCTGGCGATTCTTTGCTAAGTGGTTCGAGAATGTGCTGATAAAAGACTGAACCGCGAGCAAAGGGCTCGAAGTGGAGGAAGCGGAGCAGCGAGACTAGATCATCCAGCCGGTTTTGGATTGGAGTGCCCGTGAGACACCAGCGGCGAAGGGAGTTTAGACCGACGGCTGCTTTGAACTGGTCTGATCCTTGGTTACGGATCCAATGTGCTGAATCCGTGTCAGCATCAAACGTCGGGCTGTGAGATTTGGCAACCTACCCTCGTCAAGTGTGACTCGGTACCAATCCACGTTTTGAAGCACACGGTTGTTCTTGAAGTCACTGACCAAGAGTCCGTATGTAGTGAGGACAATGTCGAGATCAACAACTTGGTCGGGAGTTGTTGGCCTATTCTTACCATGGAACATGCAAGTTTTTAAAGCCTGGGGTTTGATATGCCTGTATGCAGTTATGATTAGTCATAGCCTGTCAAGCCTGTTGTGGATGAAAGTCAATCTACTTTTGGATTTCCGTTTCCCAAACATTTAATACCTCTTTTTCAAGTTAGTCGGATGATTACAAGTTTATAAGTACTTATCAAAAATATAAAAGGATGCCCGCCACTCACGTATTGAGGTGACGACAATCAGTGTGGCTCTTGCTCTCCATAACGGTTCCGTGGTTGTGATATTATCGACGCCGTTTCCAGCTGATAATGCCCACGTTCTTGCGTGATTGACCGTCGAGACGATGGCTGAGAGCATGGTGAGCGTTTTCCCGAGGCCCATCGCATCAGCTAATATTCCGCCAGTGGCATATGATGGGATATCATCTTTTGGCGGTATTTTGGCGATGTCCCGCAGGTTTCTCGACGCTGCTTGACACCAATTGTGATCCTCTCTGCTCTGGATAAACCCAAGTGCCTCGATTTGATGGCCATGGGAAAACTGTTAGACACCAGATGAGTAGTCTCTTCTTAAACGTGTACGACGCACCTCCTCAATTCCGTGACAACAGTGTCTCGTAGGCGACCTGCTACAAACGTGGAATGCCCGGTCAGGTCGGGCTCAATGTATCCGAGCGACTCATCAAAGATGCGTTCAAGTTCGTCAGAGAGCGCCTTGGCCCTAAAATCTCGCTCAGTAAGACCAACCAAGTTGGTAAGGTTTTGCATTTCTGTTCCCGATCGGAACATCTGGGGGTTGAAGTATTGGCAGCGGTGATGTAGGAAGAAGGGGTGTTGCAGGAATCCAAAAACTTCTGAGAGAGCATCCCCAACTTGATCAGCAAGGTGAGATGGCCCATAGATGTTGATTGTTATCGATATTGGTTTTGCTGATATGGATTTGGATTTGCTTCGAATCTGCTTCAACTTTTCAGACTCAATTATTGCCTCCACATTGAGATTTGGGAGCTGATCCAGTTGCTGCAGAGCTGTGCAGGCCACGCGGTTGAGGTGCGCAAACGGCTTGACCGAATCGGGCGTAGAGAGAGCATAATACTCTCCAACACGGACAATGCCAAATTGACGAAATCTTGTTGCATCAGAAGGAAATAGGTTCAGCTGGCCCGATAGCTGTGGAGATAGCCTGGCTTCACATAGTAACTTGGTTGTGTGCGTTAGGACGGGATACTATTTGGAAACCCTGATGGGCAGAATTTCCCACTCACCGCACCGTAGCAGATACTATCTACATCGTTGTCATCGTCGACGTAGAAGGAAGAGTCATCATCGTTCGGTGCGTCTGTCATGACGGAATCCATATCTGTGGCCATGGGACTGGTCACGAGTGACGGATGATGGCTCTCGTCGGAAAGTGCATACTGGGCCTCGAGCAGTGGATTGTCGGCATAAAGGGACAGTGGAGAAGCGCCGACAATTGAGTCTGACGCGTTTGGTGAGCTGCGGAAGCGTTTTGGGGACAGCTCTGGTGACCCATGACCGGCGCCTGGTCGCTTGAGACATGAGCTGCCATCGGGCTGTAGTTGAAACATGATAGTTACCGCAGAGCGGATTTGAAGATGCGACCTCTTGCTGCTGTTTGTTGCTCGTTAGGTCATCCTTATTTTAACCCGGCAATGAAAAGGGGGACGGAATGAGAGGGGAATTGATGGTGTGAAGCGGAAGGGAATTATTTTGGTCCAGCAATACTTGTGCTATGTGAGTCCTCGGGGCAAAAGAGCACAAATCTGCGGGCACTGCCCCTCGGCTTGCTGTGGGGCCCCGGGCCAGTCAGCCGTTGAGAGTGCCTTCCAGGTTGCTGTCCGAAATCGTTTTCTCTTCCAACTAGCAGCGTGTTTACCCGTGTTGTGGCGCTGGCTGTGCAGCTGGAAACTCGCTTCCCCTCACAACGAGGATTTCGAGAAAACAGTTCAGGTTTGTTTCTACTTGAACCTAAGAACCGAAGCACCCCGCTCCTTGACCTTCATTCAACAGGCAACCCATACTTCATATTTTTCAAATCGTAATTCGCTGTTCTGAAACTATGGACCTGCCAGATGAGAGCTTTCAGAGCGCTCTCCTCAAATTTCAGACAAGCCTAACCAAGAAGCAGCGGGACGAGTTCCAAGCGTGCAGCCTCCAGGATGTCAAAAATACGATCAAGGAACTCGAAACTTCCTTGGCTGCGCAGAGGAAACAGAGAAACATGCGGAAGATGGCCAAGTTTGTGGAAGGGATGAACCAGTTGGCCCAAGTTGTCGAACTGTTCCTCAATGTCGATGCCACTGTTGCATTTGTTTGGGCACCCATCAAGTTCTTGCTGCTTGTGAGTGTTTCTTTTGAATTGATTCTGCCTCTAAAAAGAATGATGAGATGCTTTCGTGTCAATATTGTCCAAATGTTACTAACTGGTTTGTTTTTCCATAAAGGCCGCTGGCACATGGGTTGAGACTCTGGATTGCCTGCTCGACACGTATAAAGAAATCGGCGACGTGCTTCCGGGTTTGGCCCAATACAAAAGTCTCGTCCCGAAGCATCCCTTCATCAAGGTGCATTTGGAAAACTACTATTGCACTGTATTGGAATTCCATCGGAAAGCTCTCGATGTGTTCTCGTCTTCTCGAGGCCTAGTAAGAGAGAAAACCATTCCTGTTGACCGAATATGTCTAGGATCGGCTCAGTTGTCTAACAAAAAGATTAATTAGATTGGAAGATCGCCTTCCATTCGTCGTGGAGGACATTCAAAACCCAGTTCGGAGGGACCGTCAAGGACCTGAAGAAATATCGAGATCTCATATCGGATGAGCAGATTACTGCCACCATTCTCGAGGTGCAGGAACTCGGTCAATCCATGGAGGAGAGGATGGACGAGCTGTCTCGACAATTGGAGCATCTTCAAGTAGATGTCGATCAGAGTTTTGCCATGCGGCACCGTGAACAGCTTGACAAGAAGCGTCAGTTTGTCTTGTCCAAGCTGGACCCGCCGGCCTTTAAGGCCGATTTTGAAAGAGCGTCGAAAGAGCGACGGGGTACTCCCTCTGGCAGCTGGATCCTTGACAATGTCACGTTCCAAGACTGGACTGATGTGACCTGCTCGAAACACCAGACGCTATATGTGAATGGGAGCCCTGGGACAGGTGAGTTGAGTTCTGTTAATCTTTTTTGGCAGGTTCTGGCAACAGAATTGCGTGGGAGTTCCCCTTTCACCGCCCCTGTTCGATAGTTGTTTGTTTGCGTTTTGGCACATGTGAACAAGGCTAACTAGGAAAGTGACGGTTCAGGAAAGACAATCTTCGCCTCATGGGTGATTGAACACCTAAAGAAAATGCAGGCTACCAGCCAAGAGACCGGGCGAGACATCTCGCTTGTCTACTTTTTCTTCAAACACTCGCAGCCGAACAAGCGGACCTTAACAGCTTTTCTCCTTTCTGCCATTTGTCAACTGCTGTTTCAAGATGAGGTCCTGTTGGATATTATCTACCAGAGATGTCTTTCTGTTGACCAGCAAAAGGTTGATTCTGAGTTGTTGCTGCGCGAGCTTGCTGCTATCGCGGTTGCTTCTCAAAGACTGTGCTACCTTGTAATCGATGGGCTGGATGAGTGCCTTGGAGATTCGACGATCAGCAACAAGGAAGCCCAAGAAGAACTCATTGACTGCGTTGAGTCAATGGGGAGCGAGGGGGATGCTGAGGGCTCCGAGGCAGCCGATCGCTCCATCCGACTGCTCGTTTGCGCCCAGCGCAATGGAAACATCGAAAAAAGACTTGCCCTTTATCCCAGTATACAGTTGGAGCTCGTCGATGCCCACCTTCGGGATGTGGAAAGGTATGCTGAGTTGAAAGGCTTTTTGATCCAGCAGAAGTTTACCAAGATTATTGATGAAGAAGGGCGAAAAGACATTGTCAAGAGGGTGTGCTCGGGAGCCAAAGGGATGTTTCTTTACGCCAAGATTGTTCTTGGGAATTTTCTGAACCTGGTTTCAGTCGCCCACTTCAAGCGGGAGTTGAAAACCGAGAACTTTCCCAGGGGACTGGACCAGGCTTACGAACGAGTTGTTATTTGTATCCTGGAAAATCCCATCGACGAAGAGCGAGAAGCTGCGAAGCGTATCCTCGGCTTGGTGTTGAGTGCCGAGCGACCCTTGATGTGGAAAGAGATTCAAAGCCACTTCTGCATCGACATTGACGATGAGACTGCCGACCCGGATTTCCGACTGCAAGGCTTCTGCAAAGACTTCTGTGGGTCCTTGGTCGAAGTCGAGCACAATATCAAGTCTCTGTCTGGAGCAGACAGCATTGTCCATCTAGTTCACGAGACAGCGCGAGGGTAAGTCTACCTACCCTCTTTTTGATACGCGCAGGAAGTGTTGGATCAGTACAACGGCGACAGAGCGTGTGGCGGCTAACTTGGATTCCACTTTAGCTATCTCTTGGATACACGCAGGTTCTCTTTGGAACATGAGGATGCCAAAGTGGTTTTGTTTTGCGCTCGATATCTAAGCTCCAACGCATTCTTCAGAGCACAAGAACAGTCTGAAGTCAAGGAGTACTTCGTGACTGGCTACTACGGACTCATGGACTATGCAGCAGCTAACTGGTGGAAGCATGCCGGGCGAATTTTGAAATCCACTTCCCAAAACGAGGCAGTTGTGTCGACGCTCCTACAAACCCTGCATGTAATGCAGGCCACAAATGCAGTTCAACACCAACCAAGAGCGGACGAGGAAGAACTGACATCAGATGAAGTGGCAAGTCTCCGAACAAAGGTTCATCAGCTCCCCATGCATGGCAGGGAATGGGAAGACGCTTTCCCAGTCGAGAGTCGTATTCGGCGTATCAGGGCGAATATCGAGTCATTATACGCCGATCGGGATGTGGTCGAACTCGATGATGTTCAAGAGCTTTACGGCAGTTTAATCTTCAAATGTCCCAAGCCCTGGTGTCACTTTTTCCTCCATGGCTTCGAGACGGCCGAGAAACGGAACAGCCATCTTGGCGAACATGAGCGTCCTTTCAGGTGCGTTCTCGATGGATGCTATGGATCCCAAATTGGATTCTCGAACGAGTCGGACCTCGCCAAGCATAACTCTCGCCTCCATAGCGGAGAAGCTCCCCTCGATTATTTTCCATCTTTGGCAATCGAACTGTCCAAGGCCAATCGTATGGATTTGTTTAAAGCCGCGGCAAAAGGCGACCTTGCTCGTGTGAAAGAATTTGTCGCCACTGGGGGTGATGTCAATTCAAAGACGACCGACGGCCTAGCTCCATTGCACTTGGCGGCGAGCAAGGGGCATTTAGAGGTTTGTCGATATCTTCTAGATCAGGGCGCGTGTATAGATGCGCAAGGCGGGAAGAAAAAAAACACGGCGTTACATATGGCGGTTTCCAACGACGATGCCGAGCTTGTTCCAAACACGGGGCGTCCACATCTATTCGCGACAAATTTGGATGGACTGCCGTTGGTCTCGCAGGGAAGAGAGATTGCAAGACGGTTATGGCTACCTTTCCCGCAGCATCTCTGGCGCACAAATCCTGCCGCGGGCCAAACTGTGAGCTAGCTGCCGGGCAGGTGACGGATAAACTGGGTAAGCTTACCACGGTCAGTGATATTTTTGTGGCCATTAAGGATGGCGCGAACGACATCGTCAAATACATGGTCCACAATGGCTGCATTGATCTGAATTACGAGTTCGAAAAGAATGGCTGCACTCTTGCTTTAATCCAAGCCCTCGTTTACAACAACACTGATGTTGCCGAGGAACTTCTCCGGTCTGGCCGGCTGCAACACTTAAACGAGTTCGATAAGAATGGGAAATTGCCACTTCACTACGCCTGCGAGTGTAGTTCAAGCGAGTCCGTTATCGGGGAACTGTTATCCAAAACGCTGAATATTGACGCTGTCGCCAAGGACCGCGACGGAAACAATATAATACATTTTTTACTGACCAATTACAACCTTACAAGAAGCCAGGAACAGAAAGATGTCTGGATCTCATTGATATCCACCATCCTGGGCTTTGGGAAGGTGGACATTAACGCACACAATCACAATGGCGATTTACCACTTCATTTCGCATGCCGTCGAGGCAACCTAGCTGCCGTCAATCTGCTTCTGCCGCAAACCTTGTCAATCGATGAGAGAAATTCGGCCGGATATACACCAGTACATGTAGCCGCACATGAAGGATATTGGGACATTGTCGGCGTCCTCATCCAGGCCGGTCCTGTGAATCTCCTCAACAAGGCCATTAACGGATTTTCTATTATAGCTGGATCGACGATACGGAGCAATTTGGCCGTGATGGATCGGCTGTTTTGGAACAATCCCTCAATCGACTTCTCACATACTGGCCTCACGGCTCTACACTGGGCGGCCTGGAGCTTGAATCCTGCCATGGTTCTCAACGAGGTAGCAAAAGGCAATGCCATCGACATCAACTCAAGCGCTGTAGAGCTTCCGCCTGAGTGGGACCAGGACCTGCGGTTCAGCACTCTCGCTATCAGCAATTCTGCAGCGAAACGTGTTCTTTCAACGCCGTTATTTCTGGCAATGAATGTAGGCAATGCTGAGATTCGATTTTACGCGTCCAGAAACGACACCTTGAACACGATCTTCGGCGTCCCAGAACTCGATATCTCGAAAGTTTTTGACATGCTACCTGAAGAGTATCACGTCATCCCGACCCGGCATGTCATTGATTTAGGTTTGGAACATGAGTTCTGGTGGGAGAGACTGATCCAAGTGGGCCTAGCACTACCCTGGAAGCTCATGAGCTGTGATGAGAAGAGCGGTACAATTGAAGTCTACATGGCGGGGCCACCGACAAGTGAACGAACACGACTATTGATACCACTGAATTTGCTATGCAAATGCAACTTTCTCGGCATTGCCAAATCTAATTTTCCCTTGGCACACAAAATCGTCTGTCACTTATCCAAAAACAAAACGGAATTGACTAAACTGAACTTTGGCGGCGCAGAAGACGGCATCGAGCTTCTCACGGAGATCCACAAGAACCAGTCTCTTTCAACATTAGAGGCCATGATTGAAGCGGGGTTCGACGGCTATAATACGCTCTTGAACGCGGCATATGTCAACAGGATCGAGCTGGTCAAACTACTGCTACAAACAGGAATGCTCAACGCTGTGGATCAGAGACATGTCACAGACGAGACGGGCGCGACGGCCGTCGACATTGCCATGCGGGAAGGCCACTTGGAGGTCGCCGAACTGCTTATGAGCCAGGGGTTTCACCACTCAGGAGACTTGCGGGTTTAAGGACGAGACCTCGATGGGGATGGAACAGCATAATGCAGAACAGCCAGATAATCACCCTAGCTATGTTGCATTGAGGGACCTAGAAATCCAACGCTCCTAGATTGGTACACTTGGATAGCTGGGCGGATTTTGTGCCAGGCGCGGCGGGATATCTCGTGTGTGAGTGTTATCACTCTACGGACACACTGAGATATTTACGCGATCTTTTCAATCTTCCTTAGCAGAACGAGTATGGGAGTCGTCTAGAAACATGTATAGTCCACTGTGTTCCAGTGCAACAGCGTTAACGAAAAATGATATTTCCTTCTCTGGCCGCTCTTGCCTACAAGCGTCTGATGAAGGGACGCGGCCACTGAGGGTCGGATCTTGTAGTCTCAGGCATAATGTGAGAAAGATTTGTGCACTATCGCGTGATTCGGAAGCCCAAAAAGGCAACCAAAATCCCAGGCCCTCACTTCGGAACAACGTCCCTTCCCATCTTGACACTCTCCCTAACAGCCTCAATAATCTTCAACACCTCGGCAGCATCCCATCCACTAACCGGGATATCCTCCTCCCTGCCGGTCTCGACCGCCTTGGCAAACAACTCATAAAACTTCTTATAAGTCAAAGGAGGCCCCAAAGTCGGCCAGACCATCTCGTCAATCTTCCCATCATCACCCACCAAGCAGACCTTTCCGTACTTGTCCTCGCTCTCCCAACCAAACTCATCCTCGTCATCGGCCTTAACAGTCCCACCCCGAAGCTGATCCTCCTGCGGATCCAGCCCAGTCTTGACATAACTCCCCTTTGTGCCCCTTACCCAGAACCTAGGCTGTGTCTTCTCAACACTCGCCACCCCGATCCTCACAAATACCAACAATCCCCTCTCCTGATAAGTCAACATAACAGTGACACTATCCGGCTCCTCCTCCTGCCCCCCCTGTCCAGAAACAAACCTCCCCTCTCGCTGGTTAACAAACCACCCCTTGACAAAACTAGGCTTCCCAAACAGTACATATACCTGATCAAGCAAATGCGAGCCCAAATCAAACAAGACCCCACCACCCTGATCCATTCCCAGCGTTCCCTTCCAGGTACTAGGCTTCTCCAATCTCAACCGATCAAAGTGCGTCTCAAACTCGACAATCCTGCCAAGCTTATCCCCCTCAAGCAATTCCTTCACAGTCAGAAAATCCGAATCAAACCTCCGATTCTGATACACCCCCAAAATCAACCCCTTCTCTCTCGCAAGCTTCGCAAGCGTAACAGCTTCATCGGACGAAGGAACAAAGGGCTTCTCGACAAGGACGTGTTTCCCCGCGCGCAAGGCATCGCTCGCCAGATGGAAATGTGTTTGCGGCGGAGTGCAAAGAATCACAATGTCAACTTCGGCGTCGGCGAGGAGGGGTTCGATGGTTGTGTGGTGTTTTAGGGCGGGGTAGGTCGCCGGTGCTGAGTCAGGTCCCCCCGAGGGCGAACGTTGGACGATGGAATGCAGCTTTAGGGAGGGCGTCAGGTTGACAAAGGGGATGTGGAATACTTTGGCTGAGAGGCTGTTTATATGGGGGTGTTAATTAGTCGATGGCTGGGATCGTAGCGAGTTGAGATGTAAAAGGTGAGAGGAGGGGGAAGGGATTTGAAAACTTGCCCGTATCCCACGATTCCGACGTTGAATTGCTTTTGAGTGGTGGCCATTGTTTCTTTGAGATGAATATTGTTGGCTTCTTGAACAGAGGAGCTCGAATTGTTGCAATATGGAAAGAAACGAAAATGAGTATAATGGACGATGAGTGATGAGTTTGATTTGATGTTGGGTGAAAATAAAGTTCTCTTGACTCCACCTATTGGAGCTACATCTTTCCCCTCATAGGCCCAAAAACCACCACGGGCTCCGCCAGCTCTGATGGCGTTGACTAAGTGAGATACCTACTCCGTATCAGCCCTGCCAAGGGACAAAGACGGGCCGATTATTCACCACAACACGCCCAGGCACTAGTTTCTCCACACGTGCTGCCAAAGTTTGAAACTACGGATACTTGAACCACTGTCGCCAGCAGGGTTCCGAACAAGGCAAGGAAAGCAAAGTAGGGGGTCCCCTTACTTTATTTAAAGGTTTTCCGGACTACCTTTATAAAGGCCAGTTCAAGCAAGGCCTTAGCATTCCTTAGTCCCTTACTTAGCTATATATAACCTTAACCCTAAGATACTTAGGTAACTAGGGTTAGGGTTAGAAAAGGTAGGATTAAAGTTATACTAGGGAGGGTTAGGGTTATAGGTAAGGAATTAAGGCACTAAAAGGGATCAAGGTAAAACAGAGGGTTAACCTTACTTTACTTTAGCCATTTTTTTAGCCCCCTTACTTTGCCCTACTTTAATTTACTTTGGCCTTGCCGTGGTTCATTGGTCTTGATCGGAGCCCCGGTCCCCAATGGTAAAAATGCATAAACCCCTTTTATCGTAATACTCTTAGTTCCACATGATATATGCGTTCTTAGCTCGATGCCTTTAGTCCTTTCAGCCCAGGTGTCCCAACGAAATACGGTACTCCTCCCATTCTTTAGCTGTAGGCGGAGGCCCAAACTCGTCAGCCCGAGCCATCCTCCAGTCCAGATACATATACGACCACTCCCGAGTCTCCACCGTCATGCGATGCTCGTCCGTAAACTCCAGTCCAACTGGCACTCCATGCTCATCCCGGCTCTCCAGAAAGAAAGCCTCGCCGTCCCACTCCCTCAAAAAGACAAGATCATTTTCACGGCACGGGAAATGGCATCGGTCTGGAAGGCTAGTAAGGTTGAAGTATATCTCCTCGCCGTTGCGACCGATACCCTTCCGTCGCAATAATCCTTTTCGGCGACAGGTTGACCACGCAGTTCCTAACTTGTTCGTATCTGTATCGCAAGAGATTCTCCAATCTCAGGTACTGAAGGTTCGGGAGCGTGTCAGGCTGGAGCTTGCGAAACACGGACAGCCAATTGCCGTGTGGCAGCCAGATCTCTCGCAGCTTTAGGCTCCGTAGTTGACTGCCGTGCTTGTCAAGAAACTGAAGGATTGAATCCTCCGTAGCGTAGAGACCGCGCAGGGTACAATCTCTCAGTTCCGGAAAGTGTGTATCCCGCACGAGGTTGACAACATTTGACACAGCACGGGTGCGCGGTTTCCAGGGGGGGTGAACATGTGCAGGTCTAGAACCTCGACGTTTGCAGACACCATACCGATGAATCTTGGTACAGCAATGAAGGCCTCTTGTATCAGGAGACTCAGTCCATCGGGTGCTAGGACCAGGGCGGGGACATCAAACTGGCGCTCTTGTCCAGGGTTCGGTTCTTCGCTTGCTCCAAGGGCAGGTTGTAGTCCGAAATCAACTCTTGTCCCAATGACGGGTGCAAAGCTCAATGCAAAGTTCTTGATTCCTGACATGACACGGGCGAGATCTTGGTTGTCAACCGAGTGGAGAAGCCAGCTGATGGTGCTAGCAGGGACGCTGCATCTGCTCGTCTGGGGGAATATCCACAACAAAGGCGTCTTGAGTCCGCTGCGGACCATAGCGTTCATCGTGACGTAAAAGGCCTGAGATGCCCTTCGAGCCACGTTGTTCCAGATTGCTGGTCCCGATCGAACAGGGCTGTGCATGATCCCCTGGGTGGGAGACACAACGCAGACGAGATCCAGTCCGCTGCGTAGCATTGGCCTCTCCGCCATTGGACCCCCAAGCTGCTTCATCATCTCCGACAGTCGGATAATGACTTCTTGGTGCTCGTCCCACTCTGCGAGAGCCTGTTCGCTTCGCCGATCCGCCACCCAGTTGAGCTTTTCCTCGACCTCGTTCATCTGGACCTCAGAAGTTCTGGAAGTTCCGCTGATCTGCTGGCTGTCCTGCCCGTCCATGTAGTACACAACGGCTTGGACTGTGAGATGTTTGACGGCGGGGCCGAAGCCGGGGCTCCAGATTATTTCCTCGACGCGACTGAATCCAGCAGACGAAAGGTCGATGGTGGTCCTCTCGTAACCGGTCTTTAGCAGGTGTGGCCCGACGGCACGTTTGGCGAGGTCTCGGCAGGTGAGGCGCAACTTCAGAATCGAAGAGAGGTCCAGGTATTCGATTATATTTTCGAGGATTTCTGAGGGGATAGGCGCAAAGATGTAAGTGTTTGATGCTGCCATGTTGGCCGCCCCGGTGCGGGGATGAATTATTGTCCATCCTTCTGCTTGGCACTTGAACCGCTTTTGTCTTGACTGTTGAGCTTGTTATCTAACTTGTTTCGGGTACTCGACGTCTCTATTTGGCTAACCTTTGTTTTGATGTGCTGCGATGGAAGCTGCGTGGTGTTCTGGTGCACACGAGTCAAGTTTCGAAATTTCGAGCGTTGCAAGAAGTGTAGGTTGTGTTCGGGTTGATTGGGGTTCCTTTCCGGTTTTATGGTGGGATGGTCATTGGTCAACGGTCAACGGTCAGTGGTCAGTCCAGCTGGGCGGCCCTGACTCCGCTCGGCTCGCGGCTCGCGGCTAACGACTGACTATGGTGCTACACACTTACGCGAGGTCCAATCGTGCAACAATTCAAACACACCGCCCATAAAATCCTCCGTGCACACCACTACCGACTGGCTTTGACTAGATTTGACTGAACTGATTGAACTGACTGAACTGACTGGATTTGACTGAACTGACTGAACTAACTAGATTTGGCTGGCTTTTCCTGGATTTGACTGAACTGACTGGTTTTAACTGGCTTTGACTGAACTAACTGTATTTGACTAGATTCGATATCTTGATGTTGATGTCGGTGGTGCGGTGCCGGAATTGTTGCACGATTGGACCTCGCGTAAGTGTGTAGCACCATAACTGACGTCCATGGCAGTTGCCTCAACTAAAGGGCAGATCTTCTGATCAATGGAGACAAATAGCTACCTATCGGTGTACCGCCTTTCGCTGCTCGTCAGGCTGGGCTGGTATCAGTCAGTGGAATCATTCAAACTTTAAACAGTCCACCAGTTGCCGTTTCCAAGTTCTTCGGCTTCAGATGTCTAGTGACAGTTGTCATACGGTTGGTTAAACTTGGTCAATTTGGTCATTGTTCGGAAAGGTACTTGGCAGCTGATCGATATTCATCCGATTTCGCAATGGAAATACATGTATTGAGGGATAAAGAGTAAGAAGATGTTACAAAGCTGAACAAAGCTCCGTTGCCGGAAATATTGCTATCTCCAGAATCCAGAAAGCTTCAAGCAGCCAGCAGCACACAATCGCCGAAATTACCGTTCCTGCTTGATCAGGAATCCTTTTTTGATATTTACGAAACGCCCTTGTTAATGTTTCTTCGCGTCAGCCTTTCCACCTCGAGCGTCCATTTCTCCTTCATTTTCCACGCCCTTCGACTCCATCCCCATTATATGCCTCAGCAGGCAGTCCCCTTTGTCCCGTAGCACTCCAACACACCGTTGTTGTTATCGACGATATCATCTTGACCATCGTTAGCAAACAAACCCTTACCCACCAAACCCAAAAAAAAGACCAAAGAAAAGAAAAAGGACTCACTGATATCAATAAAAGCAGTAGGCCACGCACTCTGCGCAATCGCCGTGCCGGGGTTACACTGACAATGGACCAAGGTCGGCCCACCGGCAACGACGAAGCCGCTATCTCGCCCATTGGAACAGTTGATGCACTGGTCGCCGAAGTGCGGGCCGGATCCTTTGGGGTCGGCCTCGAGCGTGCCGTAGCTGTTGCGGATGCACTTGTTCAGGTCGAGCTTGCTGCATTTCAGGTCGCCTTTGATGTTGCGGCAGCTGGCTTGGAGGATCTTGCCGGTCACTTTGATGGAGCTGTCGGAGCAGGAGTTGAAGAAGTTTTGGGCTGGGGCCGCCGCTGCTGCGGAAGAGGTGGTGGCCCCCAGGAGGGTGGTGGTTAGGAGGAGGGAGAGCCTCATGATGAGCAGTGGAGACTTGTGATATGAGGTGGTGTAAGCGAGTTATGTGTGTTGGGGTCAGAAAAACCGGGTTGACTTTGTATGAGTGATGACTAGTATGCAAGGCTCAAATGCAATTCCATGCGTGGATGGGGCAAAGGGGACTTGAGCGAGGTATTATATGTACTTTGGGAATCCCAACCCATACAGATTCCGCATCTCTCACTCATGCTTGATACGCATACAGTGCATGTCAATAACGTGATAAACCACATGGAGTCATGTCCCCCGACAGTACCGACCATTCCAGAACAACCGCGAATGAAGAGACCAAGCGAGCAGAAAGACACATGATTACGACGCTGGAAGATTGTGCAGAGAGAACTCAAGATAAAGGGTACTGGTAGGTAGTAGATGGTTTCTAGTATGCCCACACACCCAGCCCGCATGGCATTCCAATGGTGTTACTCTCGAATGATTAATGTCCTTCATCCGCGGCGAGCCGATATCCATCGATTCGTTGACTTGGGGGTCTTCCGGCTCCAAAAGACTGGTGTCCCTTCATAGCTGGGCCCAGTCGCGGATGAATGGGATACCGATGTGGACTTGGGGACACGTGAGTACGACGTAGGTAATATAGAACCCAGACGCAAGGAAATCGATTAGCGATGGGTGAATTGCATCACAGCATACCTATCAAGACCCATGATATCTCGCTTCAGTGGGAAAGCCGTCAGTCATATTGATTGACAGAAAGGCATTTTAGCCGCAAGCCAAGTTGCTAAGAATAGAAGAGTACCTAGACGACAATTCTGAAAATTTGATTGAGATATATCGTTATTTCTTGTCCTGGCAAGATAGCTTTTCCCGGGTCTAATCTATTGAACAGACGGGTAAATCGGTACATCACAGCCCGGAGCGTATGGTTGCAGACTGGTACCGACTGTGTGAATGATGTTCCATATTAACCACACTGCATCGTGGGGTACGTGCTATATAAGGATAATATGGACCCTGCGATAGCTTCGTCCCGTCGTGGCTTTCAAAGCATTTATTCCCTTGAAATGGCTTGTCGATGTCCTGTCTTACAATATTGGGTTCCATTCGGTCATGAGAGCCTCAGTAAGCCGGTCAACGCATGTTTATATAACCTGGCGACTCCGTTATGTTGGATAGATTCGCCTCAGTCGCCGGTCGGTCAACTACTGCTTGGTGTTTAGGTATTCGAGCATGAAAATACAGGCTGTTATGACTTTTGACCAAGTTCCGGCTTGCCCAAAACGTGACTTTGTGGCGTTTTTCGTCTTGGCTCCGAGACGGAATGATTAGAACTTGCACAGTTATTGAATCTGGTATATAGACGGGCCGAATGCGCATTTCATTTGATGTTTACTTGTCAAATCTAACACCCGGAAACCGGGTCAAGAAAATGGGGCCGCTTCTCAAGCTTTCTCGGTAACCGGGAATTGTGGCAAGTTGATCCTTTTCGCTTCCACAGAATACACACATGTCAGACACTGCACTGTGAGCGAATTAGGTTCAGTGACTCCAAGTTTCTGGGCCCCGGGGTGAAGCGGCGAGGTATATTTTATCACTATCTGCCTGACTATCACGGTCTGTAGGAGTTTTATATAGGTGAAAGGTTAAAGTAATTAACCAACAAAAGGATTGACAAGAATGGTAAAAAAGCAGAAAGGTTTTGTATTCCAGTTGGCGCCTTATGAGAAAGAGAAGTGTCCTTGGTATCCAATACTGTACTTTCAAGCCTGGAAGCTTGTTTTATCATCATCCCCCAAGTTGAAGCCGCCGTGAAGGTGGTGATGACGGCTTCAGATAGGCGAGTACGTGCTGGTGCTGATGTAGCTGCTGGTGCTGGTACCAGCGGCGGTTTCCTCGCTGCATGTTGTATCTGGTGCATCGGTCGTGCTGGTACTTATTGGTAGAACACTCTCGATATCACTCTCCGAACATGAGGTTGTTGTCTCGGGCGTGCTGATGGTGCTCGTGGCTGAGGGGCTAGTGGTGGAAACCGGGCTCGGTGGCGGGACGCTCTGGATCGTCTCACTCTCGGTGCATGATGTAGATATTCCTGTGGGAGTTTCGGTACTAGTTGTGATGAAAGCGGAGCCGGTCGACGTGGTATAGCTCCCTGAGACAGGTAACTCGCTAGAAGTTTCGGTCTCGGTGCACGACGTAGATATCCCTGGGGGAATTCCCGTACTGGTTGTGATAGAAGGGAGGCCTGTTGACGAACTACCGCTACCTGAGATGGGCAACTCGCTCGAAGTCTCGGTTTCTGTACATGTTGTCGAGATTCCGGGGCTGCTGCTGGTAATTACACTTGGGGGAATGCTTGTTGACGTTACAGGTGGGAAGCTTGTTGGAAGCTCGCTTGAGGTCTCTGTAGAGGTTCCTGGTGTGCCAGGACTGCCGGTGGTTATGCTAGGTGGAACAGCTGTCGATGTGTCTGGCAGGCTGGTGGCTACACCGCTTGTCGTATCAGTACATGAAGTAGAGGTGGCATATGAGCTGCTGCTTGTTGAGACAATGGGCGGCGGGATGCTAGTCGCAGACGTGATGATCGAAGAGAAGCTGCTCGTCGACACGCCCCAGCTGGACCCCGACCATGTTGACGTCCAGTTCGACCAGCTGAGACTGGTGGATCCAGACCAAGTCGTAAGGGTCGCGCTGGAGCCTTGGATACTCGGTGGGACACTGGTGGCCGGTATATCCGACGCAGATGTCACCGGGTGTGTGGAAGTCGAAATGGTCCAACTACCAGTACTACTCGTCGCACCCAAAGATGAGGTGGTGACTGCAGATGGGACACTGCTCGTTGATACCTCGGGCCCAGAAGAGGTTGATACTATACTAGTGGTCGACGATGTACTGATCTCTGGCGGTGCTGCCGGTCCAGGTTAGTAACGGAAATGACGCGTCGCTTCAGCGAAGAATGAAATTGGTATGGATATCTTACTTGAAGTCAGCCACGAGGAACTAATAATAGAAGGCAGTGATGTCCATCCCGAGGTAGTTGTGCTGGTCCAGGAATTCCAAGTAGATGTCGAAGTGGCCGAGGACGTATCTGGTGGTGGCGGCGGCGGAAGAAGAGTGGACGACGAGGATAATGAGACACTGGAAGTGTAAGACGTTGTCACAGAGCTCGAGTACCAACTAGAACTTGTCGTGGACGTCGAGGACGTAGTTGGGGTCGGCGGCAGAGATGTCGGTATGGTTGAGACACTTGTCGAAATAGAAATAAATATGGTAGAGCACAGAACAGGAGTAGCATCCGAGGCGATTGTTTCGGTGACGGTCACTGTTCCTGATTCGATGAAGGTCTCTATCTCTGTCTCTGTTTCTGTCTTGGTGAGTGTGCTGGGCCAGTAATAGCTGGAGAAGGTGTTGGTGAGAAGTGTGGTCGTTATTGACGTGATCTCGGTTGTTATAATTGTGGTGAAGGTCGTGGTGCCACACTGACATGGCGTCCCGTATGGATCAAGTTGCCGAGGACTGAGTTGGTTGGGGCGGGAGTAAACCGAGGCAAAGCTGGGGCCGCCCATCATATTAGTCCTGGTCCTCTCCAAGCAGCATGCATCCCGGGATTAGACAACCTGGGGTCTTACCTTAGGGCCCAGAGGGCAAAACGTAGAGGTGATAGACTGGCCATCTTGGCGAGCGTGTATACAAAGACCACAAAGGACCAAGCGACAAGAAAAAGTACGTGCTGAGTAGCTCCGAGTCGAAATATGGATTGAGATTGAGCATCAGAGTTATCCCACAGGACCAGTCTTTATACTTTTGATCATGTCTAATCTCTCCCAGCCTCTTCTTCTCGTAATTAATATTATTCTCGCAATCTTGGTGCAGCGAGGTAACATGCACGCGGAACCGGCCTGCCTGCCTGCATGAGAGTTGCCTTCCGGTCAACATGTAAAGTTCACGGAAGGGAGCAGACTTCAGTCGGCTAGTCGGAACGGGTTGGTGGTTGGACAGCCCGACAGCCTAGTGTATTCTGTTTCCGTCATCGTCCTGACCTGCGGTGAAGGGGCTGGAGGAAGCACAACCTGGGCCAAGTTCCAAATAGGCCGTCTGCACCAGCAGTGTAATGGAGATCATGATTGCAAGAATCTCGATATCATGCTGAGGATTAGAGTGGACTGCATACTGGAGTTTGTTGATGAAGCCACGGCCGCCACAGTACGGCATATCCTGTGAAACGTCAGCTTAAAGGAAGTCTAAGCGGGCTCATCAGGGCTATCCCTGGATGGAAACCCATGAGCTTGCTGGTCCAGGGTTGGTATTGGATAGGATCCTCTGATGTAGTTATTATGTCTTTCTTTTGCTTTATTATGTCTCTTGGACTATTATGTCTCCAACATGTATGCGGGATATCACCCCAAGGAGGCTCTTGGGAGCGGTGGGCATGTGTTGCGTCCCCTACCACAGCATATCCGAACCCACTCGAGACCATAGATACAAAACAAGATTGCAGATGCCGTGTGATAGTACGTTAGAAATACGTTAGAAAAAGGACAGTTGGCGATGGCTTGTCTCAAATGGTCATCGAGGTACGCCACCATCAATGCTCAACGGTTGGGTTCGGGTCCGTGGAGTCGTCGCCATGTCGTCAACTTTATTCGGTCAAGCGTGTGGGGGTGCCATGCCAGTAACTTAAACAGGCTTGATCTATCCACGACCCATGGTACAGGAATCCCTGTGAGGTGCAAGTGACCGAGCGGGAGCATGGGGGGCCGCACGGGAAACCCTTCCGAGACCCGAGTTCGTGAACGTCGGGAAGATAAAGCCCAAGGTCTGTTGGAAGAATCCTTGTTCCGACACGGAGTGGATATGCAAGCGTCCGAATGGCTATACGGGACACAAGCACACAAACCTCTGATGTGGCCTTCCAGAACACGACATGATGCATGGCATCTTTCGTGACGGCCCAGGTTAGCTCAAGAAAAGGTTAACAACAGCAGCTAACGCAAGGGCCGTAGCGATAGAGACGGCAGGAACCGGGAAGGGAAGTCCCAGGCATGTCTGGTCCTGCGTTTTGACAGCCAACGCTCTGCAGCCGTCGGTCGGCAATATACGGCGGAATCTGGCAGACAGGTGCTTGAGGGACCTGCAGATAAAGAGCCCGGAAGTAAATCTGATCAATACGAGGAAGAAGGTGCGGCATATGGCGCATAGATCTTCGGAAACTGGTAGGGCAAACTCAGCCCGTGAGAGCGCGGGAACCACGTTGCTGCACTCGGTGAGTCCCCAGGGCATGGCCACGCTGCAATGAGACATGTTCAGTGCTCTATGGCCCATACTGATCACCTTCTATCATGCCGAATATGGGGAGGTTGGTGTTTGGGGGGGTAGAGAGAGTCGGTCACGCAAGCTTGTACCACAGAACCGTGAGCTGGGAGGTCTCGGCCGTGAGGGGACATGTACTTATCGGCAGGTCTCTGGGCTAACGAGCTCGTTATATTGTAACGTTTTATTGTGTGCAACATTGCTCGACTAGGTAGCAATAAAAGCGCCAAGGTGAGTACTCATAATGATGGTATACACGGCCACTATCCCCCTCTTCCTTGGGGGAAAACGCAGGGCCTGGGACGGGGAACACATAAAGAAACCCAAACCTTCCCCGGAAGGACTTCCAGGTGGCCTAGAGCAAAGACTTCAAATCCGCAAAGAAGTCTCCATGGCCGGCCTGGAATCTGCTCTCAGCCGTCTTCCAGTTTATAACATTCCAGATGCTGTCGACGTATTTCGCCTTGCCGTTCAGATACTGTGAGTGCAGTGCGGGTCAGTTCGGTCTCAGTCACCTAGGAAGGGAAAGGGAGAAGGCGGCGGAAGCACAAAGCAGGCATACCTGAAGGTAGTACGCATGTTCCCACATGTCGACGCCAAAGATGGGAACCTCACCGCCCACGATGGGGTCCTGGTCTTTGGCCGTGACAATGCGCAGACTGCTCGGCCCCGCCTTGACGAGCCACCCCCAGCCACTGCCTTGAATACCTAGCAGCTCCTTCGCGAATGCCTCCTTGAACTTGTCAAAGCTGCCCCATGTCTTGTCAATCTCGGCAGACAGAGTGGGCGCCGCGTCCGGAAACAGGGTCTCGGGAGTCCCGGCCGGAGCCAGGTTTGTCCAGAACAGAGCGTGGTTGATGTGACCGCCGGCGTTGAACTTGATGACGGGCTGGAGAGCGACCTGGGCAGCAATATCACCGGCAGACAGGGCTGATGCGTGCACCTTCAAGGCCTTGTTGAGGTTGGTCACGTAAGCTTGGTGATGCCCGCTGTGATGCAGCTTCATGATCTGCCCAGAGATGTGTGGTTCGAGTGCCTGTTCATCACATCAGCCTCTGTATCCAAACCGACAAAATAAGTGGCTGGGGCCTTACATCGTAGGCATATGGTAATTCGGGAAGTGAGTACGTCTTGATGTTCATCGTGGTGGAATTACCTGAGAAAGTTGCCTGCAATGGGGATTGCACGGCCAGGTATTGCCAGATGTTGCCAAAGTTGACCATTTTGTGTTTTCCGCCTGGTATCCAAAATACCCAACTGAGATGGAATAACTTGCTCAATTGATGGATTCAGAGGCAAAACTTGCTCAGTTGAGGATGGTCCAAAGGCCAGATCTGACAATGATGCGACGCGTCAAAGGTTCAAGCATTGTTGATGTCCGAACCTCCGAAGCCATTGTCGGCCCGGGAATGCTGGAAGGCGGCATGCACAGCGCCAAAAGCACTGGCTATCAGGGTTCTCAGGGTCGTTTCAGCGCAAATGTGAGCATGTTCCAGCGCAAACCTGCTCATTTGGCCGCTGGAATTCTGACCCCACCCTAAACTCCGGGCCACCGATCCACCGATGGCCGACCTGAACTTCCTGAAGAAGTGCTCACGGGGACGAAGGATGAACCAAGCTCCATGAACCAAGCTCCATGAACATGCTCAAAACATGGCCAAGCACGTCAACGCAACGAAAGAGGTCATTTCCATGTTTTATATCTTCTCTGCTGGGTCTAGACTCACCATGCACCCCTATCTGGCCCATCTGAGATGGGATGGGACAATGCGATCGGCATCACATGAGAAGCGATGAACCTTGATGGTGTGGTCATTCATCACGGCCCTTGCCAGGAGTATTACCATCTCAGTCTGGGATCTCTTATTGATATGAGCATCTATGAGCAAGTTTCATTCGGCGGTCAATTTATATATCAGTTTATTTACCCTTCACATCAACACAAGATGGATCGAACACTAGATTCACTGAACAGCCCTTGCCTCAACGTCAAACTATTCCTTCCGCCATAACACCACGATACGTTCCAGACCCAATATCTACACCAAAAACGCCAAAAATGTGCTGCTCCGACGAGACGATCTCTTCAAGCAGGGTAGGAGCCCGAGTCGACCTCTCCTCCCCAACCGGCCAGGGTCAAATCGGCAACCTCCTCTTTCTCAACCCTGCTTTCCCCGGCAGCTCTCAAGCAACACATGTCCAGTTTACCAGCGGTATTCCTTGTTCAAGTCATCATCAACATCATGATTATGATGTGGACGAGGAAGGAGACGATATGATAATGGTCTCGATCCAGTAAGTCCCTTTGCTCCCTCCTTCCAATCACCGTGGCTGGTCCCTATCCCTCAACTAGTTCTAATACGGTTCACAACAAACAGCAAATCAGGCGACCTAACAAAACCAGTATCAGAAAGTGGTCTCCTCCAACAATTCGCCCTTCCCCTTCCACCAAGCCACAACCTCGAACTCACCACCACGCAACTCGAAACATCTGTCTCGCTTGAGGTCGGCGGCGACGGCATAATCGGGCGACGAGTAACCATCCATCAAGGCCGAAAACATTTAGCAGATGGGATCGTGGGCTTTAACTCTGCCCCGATTCTGCCTTCTTCCTTCACAAGCCTTTCGACTGCTACGAACGTGTTAGTGGTAGTGTAGTCGTCTGATATAGTATGGATATGGTACCATCTCACTGTATGCTGTTATTGAATCTTGCATTTTCTTCATTTAGCGTTACTTTCTCTCTTGTCTGTCAAATGCATTCACGGCGTTCGGGAATTTACGCATGTGGGCATTGAAGTTTCATGAGCAGGCAATCACCGAGTTACTCGGCTGCGACTAAAAGGATTCTGATCTCAGCCATGGTTAGATGCAGCTAGAAAAACGTGATATAACTGGCCGATATTACATGCGACTCAAATAAACTAGAGAAAAAAAAGGTAAATAGAAATGCCCATGTGATAGATCACCGCCTCCCATGTGAAATGTAGATATGCCCTGAAACCATATGCAACGCCAAAGCCAATGCAAAACACCCAAATGCAATAATTATGCTCCCATTCCCCCCAAAAAATGACACTCCCACAGAGCGCTACGTCAATTTATGCCCCTCAGCCTCGTTCCAATCCGACCACTTCCTCACAATCCGATCGAAATCGGCTACGCTATCACGATCAGCTTTGACCTCGAACCACTCGCGATGTTCCCGTCCACAGTTCTTGCACTTCTCCCGATCCGTCACCCGCATATTCAGCCCCGTTAGCTGGATATGAATCAGTCTCTCCACCTTGTGACTATGCGGCATCTTCCTGGGCGTAGCGTCCGGATCTCTGGACGAGACGTACGGGTAATACCGCACGAGGGAGATCTCATGGTCGCATTGGCGTTTCCACTCGTTCAAGCGGCGCTGGACATTGTTTGCTCGACCCACCTTGAGGAGGTAGGTGCCTTGGGATTGGGAGGCTACGACTTGTTTCCCGCCGCGAGAGCCGCCCGGTGCGAGGAGGTCGTTGGGTGTTCTGAGCGGCGTGCTCGCGTCGGCTGAGGGGGTGGATGCTAGTCTTTCGGGCTCGAGGCGGAAGATGTAGATGTAGCCCGGCTCGTCATTTTCCGAGATGGGCTTGGCGAGTTCGGCTAGCAGGAGGGCGGCCGTGTCGGGGGGCACATCTTCCACGAGGCGCAGGAACTCGAGAGTTTTCACGTCTGAGGGTCGTCGAGAGCTCGGTCGGGCAGCGTTAGGAGAAGGTGACAGTTTGGAGGTTCGCGGAGGACGTGATGGGGTCCCGGCAGGTGACGGTGTCGGTCGGCTGCTCCCCGGTCTGCTGGATTTCTCGGGAGTTGTAGGTTTGGGTCTCCTGCCACCGCTCTGCACAAAAGGGTCTTCGTAGTCTTGTTTCTCTTTCCTGTTTCCTTGGAGACCTGCGGGCATCGAGGCCGAGATTTGACCTTGAATCGGGGTCGGCTTTGGACGAGGAGGCGGGTCAACATATGACGAGTCCGAACACAAGGCAAAGCAACACCACAACGAGCTCTGCTTTTGCCGCTTCTTCTTGGGTCGGGGATGGGTCGCGACACCACCCGCATTGTGTCTTTGTGGCTTGGGCCGTTTCTGGGGCCCATCTTCGATGTCGATGAGGCCCAATCGCTCGGCTAGAGTATCGATGCTGGTCCGTTCTTCCAGTATGGGCGTGTGTCCCATCCTCGGGCCAGGGCTCGAGTGAGCCGATATGCTCGCCTGGTCCTTGTGTTGCCAACAGTACAGAGCCTCATCGGCGGGGTCATCGACTCGAAGTTTTGTTCTTTTAGTGATGGGCGCCTGTTGACCGGCATTACGGATCGCATTTCGACACGGGCGCCCGCTTGTCGTTATTCCACGACATGTCGTCGCTGGGTTCTTGGAATCAGATCGGTCAATTTTCAGCTCGGGTGTGTTGGCAAAGGCCGACATGGTGGGGTCGCGAGATGTGTTCGAGGTTCGAGGCGACGTGTCGAGGGCGGCCGGGGAGGAGCTGAGAAGAGCACGGTCAAGGAGATCAATGAGAAAGGAAGATGGGAAGAATCGAGGTAAGAATAGTTCAAGACATTATCCTTCCTCACGAGGACGTGAAGGGCCTCCTGCCATTGCGGCCAAGCTGTGCACGCATCGCGTGCTTGCAAATGCACCATGACTCGATGATGCAGGGGTGCGGCCTCTGGAAGAAGATGAAATCAAGGGGCTGGTCCCGTCACTGGCGGATGGGTCTCCACGTTGAAACAGGGTCTAGGCAGCATGTGGGGCTGACATTTCACTACCTAACAGATTTTGCGGTGCTAAAGCCCGTCTGACGTTAGTGTAGACTGTCAAGTGACATGAACTGCCACATCAAAGTGCTGGCTGAGCTGTGGTTGAGCTGTTGTCGATCTTCAAAATCAAGGACACCCAGGACTCTGTTACGGAGTTCTCGAGATTGAGGACAAGACTCGGCCGATAATTTATTTCCAGCAAATTGCTCCATATTTGTGAATGTTGCTGTGGTGTTTGTTGATTCTTTTCATGAGGGGATCCTCACCTTGACACCGATGGTCAACCCTAACCCAGATCGCCCCTCCAGATCGTTAAGCCCGGGGCAAATGTCAGGGTCCAAGGGAACAGATCATTCGGTAGTACCTACCCCGTACATAGTACGATCTTCCTCGGTGAATGAAGGAGGAACAGCCCAAGTCTGACGAAGACATGATGCAGTCTCTGCTATATGGATATTTTAAAACCCCAACATGAGCAAGTCACTTCCCATCATGAAATGCAGTTGCATGATGATGTTTCGTGACGAAAGGCGCTCCTGCGATTGGTCCGGTCCTTCTCGCGCACTGGGAAGGAGTGGCCCCACACCTTCAAGCCCAGGCACCCAAAGGCTCTTATCACAACCGCACTGGGAATAGCGCTACGCCATGATAATCTAATCTGAACTTTGGAGAGCGGCGTCCCCATCACGCTATCTTGGGTGCTTGGGTCACAGCATTGAGCGGGATTACCAAATAATCTGTTGACATTTTTTTCTTCTGTTCGACGCGAACCGGCGAATCAAGGCAGCTTCAGCTTTTGTCTGTGATCTGCGGACAACTGGCACCAGACGCCAATTGACTTGAGGTCACCACGCGGTACCAGCCGGCCAACCAGTTCACTGCAATTGTCTCGATCGACATCGTCGTCGACGCCGTCCACCATGGCCGAGGACAAAGGCCTCCGTATTGTGACCATTGCCAGCTTTCTCCCAGCATTCGGTTTGGGAATCGCCTATGTCACCCTCTCCGATCAGGCCTTCCCGGCGGTTGGCATAATCCCCATGTTCTTCTCATCCAGTTTCGCCATCTTTCTCTTATCACGTCACCGGAGGAGGGCAAAGGACAAGCAGAGGCAAACCGACGTCGAAGGCTCAGAGGCTACAGCGTCGCATGAGGCTTCTCATCAACATAGCGCAGATGATGAGCTAACGAGTTTGCTCGCACGGTCCCATAGTCACTCTTCGCATGTTGCTCATCCCATCCTGGTCTTCCTCGCCGACGCCATCCTAGCAGCGGCCTTGATGGTCATCTTGGTCTTTACATGGATCCAGAACAGCTCTTCGAATAGTGCCCAGCTCGCCATGCTTGCTGCCTACATGACGATCCCCATGTTGATCAACTTGTGAGTACTCGTCGGCCGTTCCTCGAAACAGGGCAAAGAACTGATTCAAGCGTACCCAGCTTCATCCACCTATACCTCGCACTTCGAGAATTCGCCGTGGGATTGGCATTGCGTGACCTCTTGCGGTGGACTGCGTGGCAGAGTGTGCCTCCCGACTGCCCTCACTGCGGCAGTCGTCTCCGTCCAGACTCTCTGCCCACCATTCCCTGGTATGAATCGGTCTCGGCACCTGAGATGACCATGCCCAAGTTCAACCGTCCTTCCATGCCTAAAATGTCCCTGCCGAATATCCAGTGGGCCGCCGTCAAGATGCCCGAGTGGAAGACGCCCGCTTGGCTGAAACGAGACCGGGGCGAGGAGCAGGAAGATCCCGAGTATGCGAGATTGTTTGTCGACGAGCGAGAGCGCGTCTCGGGGGAGTCAGATCGTGACCACACGGGATATCCAGATACGGCCGAAGCGTCTGCCGCCGCTCTGATTTCCCCGGAGCATGACGAAACGGCAGTGGAGGAGGTTGTCATCAGTCGCAAGAGATCCAAGAATAAATCTCCTCCAATCGAAGGAGACGAGGGCACCCAGTGGTCTTGAGGTGTACAGCGGTGGTATGGATTTGGAAATTGGGATCGGATCACGGCGCTGACGGTGAGCTGCTGGGTTGGCTGACTCGGTCTGTGCTATCCATCAATGTTGTGAGGGCTGGGCTGTGGAAATCGAAGAGAATGGAAGATGCTTATTAACCATGGTGTTATTAGCATCCATTCCTAGATGGGCTGTTCTCGTCCCTGATCGTCCCCTGTACGGATATTCATTTTCATTTTAGTCCGATACCCTCTACATTTCTTTCCTTTCTCTACAGGGTTGACGGTATTCGGGGGTGGTTCATTGTAAATATTGTATGTAGTACATCGATCGTCCTTACATTTTCCTCCTGCCAGTACCATGAAATGGACGGGTCCGTTTCGGGTTACAACGGTTCAGGTCCCAAGACCTGGGCATCCAACCGGGTTGAACGCCTTTAATGATTCCTCTCTCTACGTTATCTGGAATTATTCTCTTAAAAAGTTCAATGCATCAGAGGGATTGATAATACGTTTAAAACAGATATGGGTATACCGTACGGTACCAGGTAGTATACTTGGATACGGACAGGGGTTCCCACATTCCGTGCCCCGGTTTGGATGCCCAGGTCTTGGGACCGGAGCCAGTGTGACCCGAGACGGCCTGACCCGTCCATTGGCACCGACATGACCCTTCCCGCAAAAAAGCCCCGACTTTTAGTGGCGGGCCGGGCAGCCGGCTTTGTCACGCCAAACCCGGAATGGCAGGAGACAGGGATGGGGGTCAAGACGCCTCTGATGCAAGCCCACGGATTTTGCTGATGACACCTCATGTTTGCTGAGCGAATACGCGTTACGGGCTACCCACCCCGCAGTTTCTAGTCTTTGCAGGACGCACCAGGGAATGTGCATCGTCTTCAATCTACACACCTTCTTGTTGACTTCTCCATCGTGAACTCCATCGAACTACTCGCTATCGACGTTTTTGAAAGTTTGTGTAAGGAAAGACGGAGATACGAGAGAGAATATTCCAGCATGGCGTCGGCCGGCGAAAACAATGGCGTGGGGGGACAGGGCGAGGAGTCGACGACGGCACCGTCAAATGAGCTTCAGGTTCCAGGCCACGTTCCCATGGCCGACAGAATATCTCTGCAATCCTGGGGCACTGGAAGCGGACCTAGCCTTCCGGACATTGACAGCGAGGTCGGGGTAAGGAAGCGCATTCCGGTTGAGCTTTAAGCTGTCTACGACGCCAGAGATGAAGTACTAACTGGCCCTCCTATGCGCTTAAAGTATCTTTCCGATTCTGACTCAGATTTTCGAAGCAACAAGTGAGTCGAGCTCATTCGGCCCGCGTTGAGAGACCAACAGGAAGAGGTCGTGTGACTAATCTCAGGGCTCATGAAACTCAAGATTCTCGACCACGTCGGTACAGTCGAGCATATACCACTCTGTTGAAGAGCACGGGAGGACCTATCACAGATTCAGGGAGGGAAGTAAGTCATTGACTCTCTACCGCCATGGTTGAAATTTCAGGCCTTGCAAGTGATCTGTGCTTCGCTGACTTGCCTCATATCAGAGTACCCGCTTCCAAATGACCAGGTAAGAACTCCTTTTCGGCAGCGAAAGACCGAGTCAGCAGGAGCAAGTGTCTGATATCGACAACAGCAAGAGCAAGACAGACTTGGTGAGTTCATGTTGTCCACAATCCAAGGGCTTGAGCTGATACGTGGGTTGGCAAGATCTTCAACATGCCATGTTCGTAATTACTACCCATGGCAAGCTGCATCTTGCCCCAATCGGGAACAATCCCAAGAACATCCTAGATATTGCCACAGGTATGTCCGCTTGGTACTGAGACCGGCCTTGAGCTTTTAATGACGTGGGATTATAGGAACGGGAGTCTGGGCCATTGAGATGGGTAAGAATAGATGCCAGCCATGAGATGCCTACATGACGATGCTTCTGGCCCCAGACTGATGCCCACTGATCATCGTCTCATAGCACAACTCTACCCCAACGCCGAAGTGACAGGGACGGACCTCAGCCCAATTCAACCAGAATAGTAAGGAAACCGAAAACAAAAATACAAACCTACGATTCCTTTCTGACGCATCCTTCCCAACCTCGTTTAGCATCCCGGCAAACTGCCAGTTCGAAATCGACGACGCAGAAGAAGAGTGGCTATTTTCCAAGAAATTCGACTACATCCACGGCCGCGCCCTGCTCTCCTGCTTCCGCGACCCTCTCTACGTGATCCAGCAAGCCTACGACTCTCTCGCGCCTGGCGGATGGCTCGAGTTCCAAGATGGGACCTTTCCGATGGAATACGTCGACGGCCCGCCTCCGGAAAATTGCGCAATCAAGAAGTGGAATGATTTGCTCATTGCCGGTGCTGAAAAGGCTGGTAGACCGTGGACGAATACGAAGCATTATAAACGCTGGTTTGAGGAAGTGGGCTTGGAGGAGGTCGTGCAGAGGGAGTTTTACTGGCCTATTACGCCTTGGGCTAAGGGGAAATATTACAAGACTCTTGGGGCGTTTTGTCAGGAGGATATGCTGAGGGGTGTGGAGGGTATGAGTTTGAAGGTTATTGGGCAGCTTGGATGGTCTGCCGAGAAGATTCGCGAGTTTATACCCGAGGTGCAGGCTGAGTTGCGGGATACCAAGGTTCATGTTTATACCAAGATGTGAGTCTTTCTTTTTTCTCCTTTTCCTTTTTTTTCTTCGTACCTCTGATGGGGTATGCTTGTATAGAGAGTTGGTGTGCTAACTGTGACTTTTGGTTAGCCGGTTCGTATATGGCAGGAAGCCCTTGTCTGCAAAGTAAATTCCTGGACGACGCGAAGAGGCTTCGCATGAAATGGTCTATTGGTCGGGTTATTGATCTTTTCTTGGACAGTATGTGATGAATATTTCACTCAAAACTGAGATGGAAAGCTGGAAACTAGACGGAATTGATAATACTATCTACTCTGTGTCTTCCAAGTCCTGCTTGGTTTTGCCGATGATGACTTTGGGAAGTCAGAATTCATCATTGAAGTGGGGCTTACGAATGTTGTCATCGTTTAACTCCGCTCTTGGGGGACTGAGATGGCTACTAGCTGAGATGTGATACTCGAGGTAATTTAAGAGAATTAATCGGGGCACACACTTGCACCTGGCAATGAAAATACCGTATTTGCCATACATAACATACCCCTGTTCTGGCCACAACCCATCACTTGTATAAAAATCAACATACCAATTGGCTCGTATGGTTATATTCAATTGCAGGCTGGGCTCTTTCAATTGCGCTCGTTCAATTGTAGGCTCGTTCAATTGTAGGCTCGTTCAATTGTAGGCTCGTTCAATTGTAGGCTCGTTCAATTGTAGGCTCATTCAATTGCAGGCTCGTTCAATTGCAGGCTCGTTCAATTGTAGGCTCGTTCAATTGTAGGCTCGTTCAATTGTAGGCTCAGTCAATTATAACCTGACTGTAGCTCTGCCAATTCTCAATTATATATAAGTGACTGTCCTGAACTTTTATATTTGAGATGGGTGTTGACCTTGTAAGCCTAAGTTTTTGGCTGTGAAATGCTGAAATTTCAGGCCAGTTGCTATGCACTTGGAAAAGTGGGGGGACGTGTGCCCCGAGTAATGGGGGTGTGTGCCCCGATTAATTCTCTAATTTAAGACTTATGCAGGTACCGTATGGAACAAAGATCCGGCCTCTGGGAGCCCCTGCAGCGAGCCCTGGATAAACTTCACAGCTTGCAGGGGTTGAGCTGTCTGACATGAGCGGCGAATTTCCATGATGAGAAAGCACATATTGACTTCCGTAGCAGAGGGGCACGAAGGATGGCTGAAAGGGACCATTTTGACCTGAAAGGATCTAAGAATTCTGAATGAATGGAAGTGATGTCCTTGTTTTGTCAAAAGTTCTACATCTCCTTTTCAATGTCATTTGCCTCTCATTGTCAGTGGAGTTTGTTTGTTCGTATGATCCAGTCCCAGACCACCCTGAACGAAGGCATCCGGCTGAGAGCCAAGTCGGAGGGTTTTTGTACCACCTGTGCGCCAAGATCAGTAATTGCATATTGAGAGAACGACTCATTTAAATGAGAGCAAAACAAATGCGGTGACTAGCCGGATCTGGGACAAGACCAGCACCGACAGGGCGGTAAACGAGCCGACCTCTCAGGCAGCAGAATTATCACAGATCTGGCGGCTCTTGGCAAAACCCCCAAACAAGCTTCATAACATGCCTGCCTCAGTCTTAGTTCCGGCCCGTTGTCAAGCACTACAGTAGCACTAGCTTGGTACGAGAGCCTCAGCCCTGGGGAGAAACGAGCCTAGCTTCAGCTTGGATTCCAGGTGGCCCCCTGGGGAACCACCACAAGCGAGGCTTGACCCTTGACATTTCTAAGCCCTGGACGGCTTTGTCATCGCCTTGCCGGAAATTTGCAGCAAACGCTTCCAGAGATGAGGTTCAGTACACAGAGCGGCACTTCCAGGGGCGCAAAGTGAACAACACTCCGAACAGTACTCCATATGAGCCAGCCAGCATCGTGCATCGTATATCGTAGGCCCTGCCTTTTGACGCCTGAAATGAACTGGCATTGCTAGTAGGGATTGAGACATAGACGAGGGGCGCAGCCAGCCAGGATCGTGGGTATCTGAGTTTCTGGGAAGAGGGAACCACTGACCCAGCAAGGAGACAATAAACATTTAAATATGCGGCTTCTTCTCTCCTGTCCGAATCTCTCTACTTTGAGATCACCCTCGAGCCATCATTCAGTCATTCATTCATTTTTTTTGTCCAACTCCCACGGTCTTTACCAAGTTCCATCATTTCGTTCTCATAATCATACTCGATACTGTCCCTCACTATCTCCTCGAGTCCTCGGCAACCAATATCCAAAATGAAGTTCTCCGTCCTCACCACCGCGCTCGCAATGGCCGCTTCCGTCGCCGCCCTTCCCAGCGCTGTCCCCGAAGTGACAGCCGAGTACGTCTCCGTTACCTCCTTAAACTTCTCGGGCATAACTGACCACAAAATCTCTCATCCGAGCAGATCCGCGGGCCTCCAAGAGCGAGGAACCAACGTCTGGACGCACCTCTACTACTGCACCAAGACCTACTGGCAAGGCGAATGCCAAAACTGGAAGGTCGAGAAGCAGACCTGCTACAACATCAAGAAGTTCGGCACTCAGTTCGTCAAGAACACGGGCTCGACTGGCCCTGATGCTGGTACTTTTTGTACTTTTTACAAGTCAGTCTTTCTATTTTTCCTCGTCCGACCTACTACTCAATGTGAACGAAAGAGTGCTGGGCTGACCGAATGATTAAACAGTGCCGAAAACTGCGACACCTCCAAGGACAGGCTCTACGCCAATTACCCCGGGTATGAACACCTCGAAGGCCACCAGTGGAACCAGAAGGCTATTTCGTTCCGCTGCTGGTAGACACATCGCCCGACCTCCTTGGGCGTCATCATCGCGACAGGCTCTTGGCTCTCAATACCTAGGCAGCTTGGCCCAAATGGCACTACAGTAGGAGATGATGAAAGTAGTCTCACTGGCTTGGATTCAGGGACCTGAAATGGGTTGGGAGTTGTCATCTGTAGGAACTTTAGGATGAAATTCTGTCGATGTATGTTTTCGCATGTTTTCGCATGTCCTTGTCAAGTTGTTCACTTGACATTTAATAATACTATTCGTCGCGTGCCCTGTGTGCTCGGGGTTTCTTTCGCTTTGGAACGGAAAACATCGTGATGTCGATATCCGGAAGGGCAGTACGCCTGTTTCTTGCTTCAACACTGAACCAGTACTGCCCAGCAACGTCGTGTTGATGATTATTCCCATGGTACATGTCTCTCCCCTCGTTCCTCAAGATGTTGCTCCTTGGAGAAAGTCAGCACCCCTGTACAAATGCTTATATTTCTGCAGCTTACCACATCGGGCACTGATGAGTAGGTGTGGTTGTACGGCGGCCGACCAGCGATCTTGACAGTTGCCAGTCAAGTGGTTCCGCCAGTCCAGTGAGGCTGTGCCTGCATGGCGTCTCAGATCGTGCAGAGTTTCAAAGATTACTCCGTACCACACTGCCTGCATCTTTATTGGACATGTAGACAAGCCCGAGTCCGCCTTGGCGGTTCTAGACCACCCACTAGACGACAAAAACTTTCAGCTCTTGGCAGCATAAAAGGAGGTGCAACTGCTGAATTCCTCTGGACTGGTGTGTTCGTATCTTTACACCTTCATTACTAGTACCAATCGTCCAAGGCCCTAGGCGTTTTGAAGACGTATTAGACTATTGTGGTCAGTGTTGGCAATGGCTTCTTGTAGCATACCTTCCAACTCCGGGCCGTATATGTATCCGGGCCCTGAGCTTCGGCACGCGAACGAAATCCGACTGATTCGTCTCCTCCCCGGGGCTGGTCCCATAGAATGCGAGTTCCTCGTCGTCGACATCACCACCCCACCCCCATTTGAAGCTCTCTCCTACACATGGGGCGACTCTCTCGACCGCCGCGAAATTCTCGTCCGAGCACCGCCGTCGACATCCCCAAGGACCACGTCGACGGCCGCTAGCATATCGGTCACCGCCAACTGCCTCGCAGCGCTTTATAGTCTGCGAACTACAGAGTCCCGCCAGCTCTGGATCGATGCCATTTGTATCGATCAAATCAACCTTGGCGAGCGACACCACCAGCTCAGCCTCATGGGGCGCATCTTCTCCTATGCCGCAAGGGTGCTCATCTTCCTAGGCGAGGCCGATGATGATAGTGATTTGGCCATGGAGTATATCCATGACCTTTACTCACCCGACACCAACTGGGCTCTCGATGAGTCCACGAGTAAAGGTCAGGTTTACAATGCGGTCAGGCGGTTGCTTGCGAGGCCGTGGTTCCGACGTGTGTGGGTCATCCAGGAAGTACTGATGGCACGGGAGGCGACCATTATATGTGGCACGAAAACGTTCCCATGGACGGCGATGAGGGAGGTGTGCGCCGTGGCGGCGAACCCTCCGGAGGGGATTTGGAGTGAGGAGGATCAACTATGCCTGCAGACGAAGGACATCCCTTTTGTGGCGCGGGCGAGGAAGGGGGACTTTTGGCCGAGGGTCGTGCAAGGAGAAGAAGAAGAAGAAGAAGAAGAAGTCGACGAAAGTCCACGTTTGCTTCCCTCCGACCCATTTGACCGACAAATCGTCACGTTTGAGACGCTGTGTCGTTCCCGTGGATGTGAGGCGACCGACCCACGGGACAAAATATACGCCCTCCTCCCACTCCTTTCATCGCCCCGAAGCCCAGTGGCCATCGAGCCAAATTACGCTGACCCCGCCGCCAAGGTTTTTGTTGACTGCATGTCATACTTGCTCCCCTACTGGGGTCTACAGCTTCTCTGTGCTGTACAAAGCCCGCCAGTCACACCTGGACTTCCCTCCTGGGCTCCAGATTGGACCCTTGCCCCCCAGCGGTCTATCTTGGGTGGTGCCGGTGCGTCTCAAAAGGGGTCTCTTGGTCGGCGTGATCGGTGGAAGGATGTCCTCCCTCGGCTCTCCTCGGACCGCGATTCTTTTGGCTCTACAAGTTACCAGCGTGGATTATGGTCCGAACTAAAGGCGGCTTGGAAACGTACCCGTACTCGTAGTAAAGGTGTGCCCCAGCCTAGAGGTGGTATGTCGAGCCTCGGGACGAGGGTCTCTCGCCAGACCAATTTGCCCAAATCCTCTCGCTCGGAGGGTTACCAACATGAGCCGCGAATAGTAGTTCGAACCGAGACTTTGACGAGGACGACAAGCTATGAACTTCACACACGAGGGATTTTCCTAGGAAATATTATCAACCTCACAAGTCCCTGCGACGTAGGACATCTCGAAGACTTTTGCCTGACGGAATGGGTGGACATGTCCAAACGCCTGGTCCCAGGATTCGAGAGCACATCAGTCTATGACGCCATGGCGCCCAAGCTGTTCTATGATGTCGTGTTCGCCCAAGAAATAGGGGACGGATGGTATTACTATGTCGACAGGGCCATTCGTCATCTAATAGACCACGCTAAGCTAACCACCGAAGATGGGGCTGCAACAGCGGCTCAGAACAGCGCCGATGCATCGGGTTGGAGATTTGACAAGACCGACTTCAAGGCTTCGTTCGGGAACACGGCGCTGATGTGGGAGAGGTGTCACTCCCGAAGGCTTTTCGTCACGGATACAGGATATCTGGGTCTCGGTCCGCTCGAGGCAAGTCTCAGTGACGCCGTGTATGCTTGCCCTTCGGCAAACGTGCCTTTTGTGCTTCGAGCCACTGGAGGTGCTTCTAAACGGCTCCATCATCATCTCATTGGGGAATGCTTTCTCGAGGACAGAATGTGGGGTGATATCAAAGCGAAGAATGCTGGACCAGAGGATCTCGTGGAGTTGGTCCTCGTATAGCGATTACCAAAACGCGGTATTCAATCCCAAGATATTGCAACGCTTGTAGGGACAGGTAACTCTCTCACAAAGGAGTGCTGCTTGGAACTTGGATTCCCCAAAACTTTGATATTACTATGCAGTTCGAGAAGAATGTTGCCATTTTCAAGATGAGCATATGGAGGTCACTTGGGAAAATCTCACAACCGCACCAATCGGAACTTTACTGTAATAAGAATGGTACCTTATTATACAGTCAGAAATTACTTCTCAGGCCTAGATATCTTACTCGTTTATGCTATTGAAACACTTTCGTGGGTCGAGACTCGTATGGGCCGTTGTGGCGTGTCGAAACAAGTACCAGGAAACACAGACTGTTGGTTGGATACCCTGTGACTTTGTTGTTTTCTGCAAATTTGATCTCTTTGCCATTGGCGGGCACAGCGTTTCCTTTCGTGCCTTATTCTGGGCTTTCTAGAGCATCCATGTCTCCACGAAACATGCACCTCACAGCATGTATTTACCCTAAACATGTATGCATCCTGTAATCTTCTCAGCGAGGCATAAGAGGAAGGTTCGTGGGCCGCTTCGGCTTCGAATTCCTTCCGTGCCTGGCCGGGTCGGAGAATTTACCCGCTCTTTGCCCGGCCAGCGATTTGGGAATCACTGTGCCAGATTTTCAGAGCCTATTAACTGACCAACTCCCGCCAGAGCATCCATCACGACCCAGAATAAAACCGACTTCGAGGCCACTCACATGTTGGCTGGTCTCGGAAATTTTCTGTCCATGGCTCCCGATAAAGTCACTACCGCCCGGGCGCCAACAGACGTTCCAGATCCTCAGAGATCTTCACTCCGCTACAGGAGATCGACACCGGGTATCCTAGCGCCAACCATGACCAGACCTCAAAGTTCCCGAATCTAGACTCCCGTCTTCACATCTATACATACACATTTCACCCCACGCATTGAGCCGCCATGACAGGGCTGCATGCTGCACTCTTTGCCTCTCTTCCGGTACCGTCATGCGAGTCATTACGAGCCGCGAACCACACGCCCCGGATCAGGCTATGTTAACATGGAACAAGGATGGAACACAAACACCCACCACCACAATATCTGCGAATAAACAGTTGACCGTGTCGGAGGGAGACCTTTCATGGCTCTGCGGTGCACGAATGAGATACGGTCCATGATCTGACCAGGCTCAACAACATGACAAAACACTCCGAATGAGCACGGACTTTGACAACCACGGCAGATGAAATCCAGTCAGTTGGGCCCTTGGGAAACAATATGGCCAGTCGCTAGGTATGGGCAAAAATCTAGCATATGACATGGTAGTTGTTTCTGAAGCTTCCAAGACAATTTCCTCTTCTTCATTTTCCCATATCCACTTGATCTTCTTCTTCAGGTTTCCTTCTGCTCGGAAAATAATGTGAAAATCACCGCCGAGGCTCGACGTTCCTAGGCTCATACCTTCTCCATTTTTTATCCTTCTTTCTTGTCATTCCAACACATCTCGCATCGTTGAACCTGTCGTTACTGCAATGATATATACACAGAATGGTGAACAAGGCCATGACTAGTTTCCACACTGATCCCTACGACTCGGAAGACGCTTCTGGCAGCATTTCACCACTCCCGCCAGTCCTCTCCAATGGGCTAGTTGCAGTCGCTACTTTTGGCTTCCTGAGCTTCCTTTCGTCGCTGTGGTTGTTGAGCTATCTCACTTACAGGTTCGTCGTCTGGCACGTCAGACCGCCTCCACCTCCAGAGAAGAAGCGGGCTCTCTCGCCCGAGCCAGAATCGCCAACCACATCCGACGCCAACGGGTTTCTAGTCCCAGCATCAGCGCTCTGCCCACCGAAGAACGAGGATGAGGAGGATGATTCATCACCAGTACCAATGTCCCTCTTGGAGCGGATGCAGAAGAACCCTCCGAATCAGTTCTTGATCCTAATCTACAACCTCTTGTTCGCTGATATCCAACAAGCCATGGCGTTCTTATTGAATATCACCTGGATAGCAAACGACTCGCTAGATATCAAGAGCACAGCTTGCTGGGCCCAGGGCTGGTTTATCTCGACGGGGGATCTTGCGTCCAGCGTCTTCATTACCGCCATCGCAATTCATACGTATCTCGGGGTCGTCAAAAACTACCGGCTACCCACGTGGATCTTCTACTCGGCAATTGCCTGCTGCTGGAGTTTCACCTACGGTCTAGGCATATTGGGTGTCATCGTTACGGATAACGGGTCTCGGGTTGGCGGGTTGTACGTCCGGGCTGGTGCATGGGTGAGTTACCCGAACGGTGAACCTCACTACTCTCCAAACCTCTATGACACGGAGAAAGTGATATCATTTCATTTGGCCCTGAGTACTAACAAGCCCTCAACACCAGTGCTGGATTAACTCGGCCTTTCAAGACCTCCGTCTCTATTTGCATTACCTCTGGATCTTCATCTCGCTCGCCCTCACGACGCTCGTCTACATTATCATCTACTTCCATCTGCAAGTCCACAGCAAGCACAGCCCCTCCTGCTGTCTCAAGCCCGGCGGGTTACACAACAGTTTGAACCAGGAGCAGCACGACCCATCTTCGGCCGAGTACCCCGGGCAGCTCCATGTCGATTCTGCAGACCGCAACCTTGCCGCCGCATCAAGAGCCCCGACCCCTGTGCCCGTACCATCCATCCTCACCCGCGGGAGCAGCACTACGGATAATGGCAACCAGGAGAGCACCAATACGAGTGACAGTCCCCGCTCATCAATATCTATCTCTACAACCGCAACTTCATGGTCATCTTCTGAATCCTCTGCACAGAAAGACCTCCCGTCGGCACCGCTCTCAGCGCGGCACCCAACATTTCTCCTCTATCCACTAATCTACGTCCTCTGCACAGCACCGCTTGCCGCAGGAAGAATCGCCTCCATGGCGGGCAACAAGGTCCCGCTGTCCTATTTCTGCTTTGCCGGCGCCATGATTGCCTCGGCGGGGTGGCTTGATGTCGCCCTGTACGCGTCTACCAGAAGAACCATTGTCTTCCATTCTGGGGAGAAGCCACCGGGTCAAGATACCGGAATTGAGACTTTTGCCTTTATGCGCTCTCTCACACCACCCGACAGAAAGTTTGGAAATGTCGTTTTTGTTGAGGGGGGTCCGCGGAAGAGGAGGGGGCAGAAGGATGATAAGAGAGGGATAAGTAATACGTCGAATTGGGGGTGGTCGATTGAACGTGGTGTAATAGGGGGCAGAAGTCGGAGTTTGTCGAGTAGTGCAAGGAGTGCTAGAGCGAGGTTACGATATCTGGCTGGTGGAAGGGCGGGGAGTAGTTACTCGGTCAATGGAAGTTCGGAGACGATTAGGGGTGGGAATATGGGCTTCGGTATGGACCGTGGAGAAGTTGTTGGGATGGCTATCCAATGCGAGACGACCACTAGCGTTGTTGTTGAGGAGGTTGTTGGTCCTATTGTGGTTCCGGCTCCAGTTCGGACTGCCAGTCGGGCTGAGGTTCGGGTCTTGGTCCAAGAAAATCAGGATCGCCCTGGGAGCTGTTCCGGGGAGAAATGCACTGGGGCCTTGGGGTAAGTATGGCGGCCCGTCTCAAGTGTCTTAACTCTTTCTTCTTGTTGGTTCTTTTTTTTGCTATTTATTCTTTGTACTAATTGTTTCTTTGGGTCCTCTGGCCTTTTCCTTAATCTATTCTGTTAAGTTGTTTTTTTAACATTCCTCCCCGATCCCTCCTGTATTTGGTCATATCTCTGACCACATGTCTCTTCTCTCTGGTCGATCTAACGAATGGGATGGGACGGATTGGATGGCTGGCTCGCATGTTCGCTTTGAAAGACGAAATGGGGAGAAAGGCAGGTTTGGTCTCTAAGATGAGAAACGGTACAAAAAAAGACTTTGGTGTATCATTATTAATGACTGGATGAATGGGACACGCAGGATTGTAGGACAAGGTATACGCTGAATATCTAAACAGATGTAAGATAGATAGAGTTTGCCAGGTCGCTTCGTTTTGAGGAAGCAATGTTAATCAGATCATCCAAAATGAAGAGGTAACTTCATTTCCATACTAGTATCAACCTGATGATAGACCATCTAGAACATGGCCGCTTTAAGAAACATGCTGTCCAGGTGTTTCGGAAGCTTGTACTGTGCCGAACCTGAGTTATCATTCTTGTCGGGCACCCCAGCCGTACTGCTGCTTCGGACAACAACATCGGCCACTGCTGCAATACTCGGCTGTTGAGCGGCAGAAGGAAGGGTATTTTCTGTTGACACTCCATAGATGATGCCACCTATAAGTTTCCACATCCTTGTTAGCCAAGTTGATGACGAAGATAACGGATTGCCGGTTATTGTGTTTGGACTTACAAACAACTGCATTCGCGGCATCAAATCCCAGTGCTATAAAGATGATCGCCGCTGCCTGGGGGTCCTCGCCCAGAGCTCTGCCAAGGCAAGTAAACAAGGCTGAGAAGGATGTGAATATTGTGCTGGCGAGCGTCCTGACGTCGGTTGAGGTGGACCCCGACGGGATATATCCCCCGACACCGTACTGCAGTACGCTTCCCAGATCGGCAATGTAGCCTGGCCAGACCCATCAAGGGCGGTAAATAGGGACGAGGCGGAATAATTGGAGGAATGCTCCTGCCATTCGGACCCAATGCTGAAAGGGGGGGTAATGTTAGTTAAGAGTGACTCAAAATTGAACGCCGATGAAGAGTAAAGAAGAAAAAAGTGAAAGTAACAATGCTTACCTGCCAGACATCTTTCCAGTCGCCGTCTTGATATTTGATGCCTATAATAAAGTTGTAAAGGCAACAAAAGAGAACAAACACAGCTACCACGCCACGAAAGATTCGAAGCAATATATCAGAGGATGGAGGCGCCGCGGCTGGCGCTTTCTCAAACCGCCCTTCACCTCGTAGAAAGACATCCAGCTCGTTGTTGTCGGTAATTATCCGTCGGGCGCCTTGACCGGGAGTCGTTTGAACGTCTTTGCGGGGCCAGAAAGGTTAGCAATTTTTCCTCTTCCATGTGCTGGATGATGCTGTGCTGGGCTTACTGTCAGCGGCGATTGCATCGGAAAATATGCAATAGACATCGACGAGACCGCTGATTGCACCTGCCGTGGGGGAGAGCATGCTCAAAATTAGGTCAAACTAGGTAGAAGGATTAGCAAGAGAGGTCAGAACGAGTCCCACATTACGAATTACTTACAATTTGCAAATTGGACAAGGGTTTGGAGGTCGGCTGCGGCGGTGGATTGGTCGGATCCGGTGATGGTTTGTTTGGAGGCTGTGGTGGTGTGGTTGGATTCGGGGATGAATTGTTTGGAGGGCCCGCAGTCGACATCTGGAGATTAACGATCGAGGCCGTGTTTGCTGTGAAGGTCGGTTTGCTGGCCTCTTGGCCGGCTTTCGATCTTCTCCCTGGCGACGATTGCAGTTGTGAAGACGTTGGTCGAAGCCACGACTTGACCTGTTCCCTCCGACGGGATCACCTTGGCCGGATCACCAAAACCCTCAGCATCAAAAGGCATCTTGCCATAGACAGTGCCGGCATACATGTTGAGTGCCCAGGAGGGAATGACGGTCATGGCGTTGAGAATCGTAAGAGGCGTATCGGGGCCCATGAAAGCATTCCAGATGGGTGAGATTATGGGTAGCTTGATGGGTGAGGTGATGACCTTCCACAGTTCAGTCATGATGTCAGGAATTGCCTTGAGTGCGTTGGCCAGGACGATCTTGATGGCGTCGAATAGGGTCCAGAACGTGTCACCCAGTAGCTGTGCAATCGCTTCAAATACGTTCGCTTTGCCATCAAACACGGCCGTGAACTTGTTCAGGACGTCCGTCAACAGTCTGGTGATATTGTTTCCTTCCTCGTCCAGGGTATTCCCGATGGCGTTCATGATAACACCAATCAGCCCACTCAGATCGGGCAACTGGATCACGTCGCCAAGAATGTTGCTTGCTTGCGTCATGAGCCAGTTCATGGGATTGAACTTGCCAAGAAACTTCATTATTGGGTTGTCAAAAATGAAGCCGAGAAGCTTTGTGAACAGATTTGAATGGCCAGCGTCGGGCGGAGCAGGCCGCGCATCTGGAATCCACTGCGAAAGCTGGTCTTTGATGGTGTCGAATAGCTGGGCAATGATGGGCTGAAAAGCAGTGACGCTATAGCTGACAAAGTCAAAGCCTGCCTTGATGGTCTTGTTGACTGACTTTTGAGTCTCTAATACCTTGCCAATGTCGAAAACGAAGCCCAGCCAGTCGAGAAATCCGTTGATGTCAATGCCCAAGGCAGACTTGAGAAATCCCGCAAACGTCCGCAGCACAGACGCCGCAGTTCGTAGGACGAACCGAAAGATTTTCCCTGCGATGGAGAGGAAAATGGAGATACCTTGGTCCAATACCTGCAGGGCAAACTTGATGCCGGTTCTGAGACCGGATTTGATGCATTCCCAGGCATCACCAAAGAAGTTGGCGACGTCGGTGGCGGCGTCCGAGATCCAGCTCCCATCGTCCTTGACGTATTCGCCGCTTTCAAGCTGCGTGAAGGACTCGATAGCTGCGGGAGTGCTTTTGACGCGACTAACTGCTAGGTTCAGGGAACACGCCTCGGTGGATGTGTTGGTACTGCTCTTGGAGACATTGTCGTGCACGGCCTGGAACCGGCCCAGCAAACCAGCGGCGGCGTCAAAATTGTCAGTGTTTGGAAACTGAACTGGTCTGCCGTCGGTTGTCTTGGCAGCTTTCAGTGAGCCCGCAGTGGTGTATTTGGGTAGTTGTGTTAAGATGCGCTGAGCCGGGTCGACTGATATCGAGGTGCTGCCAAACTGTGTGAGACCAACCTCGTAGCTTGGAGCGGCGATCGAGTCACTGATTCTCTGGACGATGTTGATGGAACCCGCCGAGTCTGTCGTGATCTTGGTAGGTGTCGTATTGCTGAGCGTATAAGTGCCGTTGTTGACTGTCGCATACGCCCAGTCGCAGGAGAGTGTCTACAAGGAGCACGGCATATGTCAGCAGCAGCACAGAGAGACACACTAGACTGGGGGGAAAGGAGACACTCATACAACAGGATAGTCCGGACCAACGGGAAGGCCTGTCGTCAAGTTGAATGGTTAGATAGATGTCACGTGCGCTGGATAGGTCAGGGTCTGTGGTTGCTTCGATGCTGGCCGAACGGGGATAATGCTTTCTTGCCAGATGGCAGATTCTGGCGTCAGATAGAGATGTCCCACAGTCGCATTGGTGTTGGTAACATAAATAAGTTCGATAGACGCAGAGGAAAGGTTGTACTGGGTCGAAATTTCCAGGACGTCAGAGCGTATCGGCAAGCCTGAGGCCTCCCAAACGATGGTGGTAGAACCGGACTTGGTCCTGGTGCCTCTGATGTAATACAGGTCATTGGAGGCTGAGACAGCCAACACAACGAGTGTAGTGCCTTTTTGTGAAGCAACGACTTGCTTAAAAGCAATCGAAGGCAGGATGACTTGGGGCACCTGGTCTGGCCTGCTCGATGGGATGAAGGCGATACCCCGGTCAGAAGCAACAAACAAATCCGTAAACCCGCTTGGGGCAGGACAAGAAAAGAGGTTGTGTACAGTGCCTAGCGAGTCGAATCAAGCTGGGCAGTAAGAGAGTTGTCCGTGTTTGAGAAGCAACCACCAACAGTCTCATTGGCCATCTTGAACAGGGTGGATGTTCCTGCGAAGAAGCCAGGGAGATTGCCTGGCAAAACTTGCAGAATGGACTGGTACACCTGAGGAGGAGGGACTGGGACCGGGTCGGCATTCGAGTCATCTTGAGCTGGAATGGTATAATTGTCCGAAAGCAGGCCACCGATAGCCTTAGTACCGAGAGCGATGAGACTTTGGCCATCAGGTTTGAACCCTCCACAGCTGAGAGCAGTGATATTCAAGGTACCGCTGGTTGTTTTGTTGGAGCGAGCTACCCATTCGATTGCTGAATGATTGGTTCTGTTAGCATTTCAATTGGACTGAGGAGTAATTACATCTAAGACGGTGAAGAGCACTTGCCTGCTGGATCGAAGGCCTCAAGACTCACGACTGCTGTGTATAGCGTCTGAGACTGGTTTGCATCCGTCGACACAGCAGCAAGAACGACGGTATTGGTGGTGGCAGTGATGGATTGAGTGACATCGTAAACGAGAACAGAATTTCCAGCACTGGAGACAGGGCTGATCATGGAGCTTTGCCAGACTTCGGCACCGCCCTCGATGTGACGGACACAATAGAGCTGCTATACAAGTCAATTCAGTCATCAGTAACTCATCCAAGATTCTAAACTGCATGGGTGACAAGGACTTACATGATCATTCCCAATGGAAAAAATCATGGGCTGGCCATCACATCTTGGACGAGGGCAAGCTGCAAAGCCCCGCCAAACGCAGTGACTGGGGCAGTATGAGACGTGAATTCGGAACAGACTTTGAGTCCAATCTTGGCGTCAGGACTTGGCTCAACCTTGAAGGTGCCGTCATCCTGGAGCCTAGAAACAGGAGCAGGCACTGATGTTTCGATCGTCAATACGGGGGTAAGTTGAGGATTTGCCATGGCGACAGCTTTCGGGGCTTCCTTTGGGGAGACTATGGCTTAGAAACAGGAAATGGAGTTTCGAAAGAAAATTGGGCGGGTTGTGGACGAATACAACAGATGAAGCAAATGGTTACTTGTACGTATCTCAAATACAAACCCATGTGAAGGATATGGAGCCGCTCTCACGGAGCATATGGTCCGGCAAGATGAGTAGCGTGAGTCGAGACCGTGACCGGGAAAGCACGCTGGAGTCTGGACAAAAGCTGAATCCTGACGACCTGCATACCGCGATGCATTACATTAGAATTTCCACAGTGATTAGAGCCAATATATTGCTTCCAGCTGCATTGGCACTCTTGGTAGTCAGTATGCGATTGGCTCTGATAAATATCGAAGAATCACTAATTTCTAAACCAAGAAGTCCAGACGTTAAAGTCTAACTGCGGCCATGCCATCCAGTGCATCCCAACCATCGCCAAGGAGTCAATAGTATCCCCGTTGTATTTTCCTGCAGCTTAGTCACAAATATTGAGCATGAGCTGATCTATCTCGGTCTAGCCCCCGTGGTTGTGCCAGCTGAATGCTGCAGGTAATTACCGGTACCTAGGTAAGGAAACCCCCGCATCGCTACAATCCATTAGTCGAATTCAGCTTGCGACTTGCGTTGAACAAATCACTATGGCGAGAAATTCATGAATCATGGGAAACAATGTGGGTCATAATAACAGACAATGGGGAAGGAAAAGGAGAGAGAATCCCAAGATTCATAATGCTGGGGGCATTTCACACAGCCTTGGTCATTTTGCGACGTCTTGACACTCATTCAACCACTTCCTACGAGATCAAGTGCAAGGTCATCTTGCAGTCCAAACTCGGTAATCAACAAAGATGGGCAATGCGACGCCCGGTACGCTGGCGGAATTCGACTTGGTCCTTTCCGTCACCGAAGCCTCACTCAATGCTCAGTTCATGCGCCTGTTTCTCACTCCTCTTGATGATGATGATAGCAAGTTCCTCATCAGCCATTCGATGGTTTTGAAAACCAGCCCAAACTCTAAAGCCGGTATTTTTGGCTCAATTGAATGCCCACAAGTTCACATGGATCTACCTGACGTTCCCACAAACGCACGGGTTGTGAGGTTGGCGTTCAAATTCCTGACCAACACGCCGGGTTCAACTGGGGATCCAAAAAAGGGCATCCCTTCTTATGGTGATCAATTTACTCCTTGCCCAGACAGTTTGTGATGTGACTGACAGTGATGCTACAGATCCGACATATGACAGCGTCTTCAAGTGGTGGGACGAGAGCAAAGGAGACCCCGAATTACAAGAGCAAACTATCAATGGATGGACTTTCAGCTTTGAGTGCTCGCTCGGCCAAGCTAACATTCAACAAATCGAAGAGCGTAAGTCCGATTCAAAATTGTGGTTGCTTGACTCAGGAATAACTCATTAATAACCTCGACAGAGTATCTCCATCCGTCTACGGCTGATCGACTTCAAAGCGCAATCGACAACAAGTCGTTTCAGCCAGCTTCTCTATTCTGCCTCTTCGAAACGGGCCAGCTCGCCAGAAGCTTCCAGATGGCAGATGCCACTGGTAAGGCTATAACAGACGACGAGGCACTTTCCAAATTCAAAATTGGGCTCACGACTCGATTCGCTCCGCCAAGACCAGGTACAGGCACAGGTGTTGCAACTCCAGGGAACGGGCTCCCAACTCCAGAGAATCCATTCGTGCTCGGCTACGGTGTCAGCCAAGTCGATCCCAAACCGCTCCCGCAGACTCCCCAATTCGATCCTCAGAATTTTCAGTTCAGCGTAACTCATCAGCCCAATGGCTGCAGCACAATCAACTTCCTGATGCTGTTGGGTCCCATCACGAAGCTCATCGATGTGACCCAAAACCTCAACGCCGGCATCTTCACAACCCCGTTCCTCGCGGCCATCGGCGCCGACGCACCTGGACCCACCGGTCGCCCGCAGTATGACGGCACCCTGGTCATCTCAGCAAAGTCTTTCAAAGAGCAGTACATCGCCAAGCAGCTTCAAGATTTCTTTGCCATGCCCAATCCAACCTTTCCAAACGTCGCTGTCCACAACGATTCTACTAATGTCAATTGGAAGTCCCTCAACAGCTACAATACTACGGCCGCCTGGCATTCTGATCAGTATGGTCAAAGCGATGATGACGTTCTTTCGTACAACGGAACCTGGACCAACGATGTCGCCATCACCAGCAACTACGCCAACCAGCAGATGCCAGTCGACGCTGCTCGAAATCTGACCATCAAGGTATCCGCCCAAGCATGGGTAAAGTATCTCGAAACGGTCACTGCCAGTAAGTTTTCACTTTATTTCTTCTGCCCTGCCCTAGTAAAGGAACACGTTCTAATTTCGGATTCATCACAGGTTGAAAGCACATCGACCCTTACAGCGGAACCCTCTCCGCCGAGACGACTATTCAGCCCATCAACTTGGAGTACAACGTCACCACCAGCTCCCTCGGTGCTTGGACCTTTACCCAAAAGACCGAGGCCGCAAAACTTCCACCCATGCAGGATGACCCCAGCCACCCTGGTCAGAAGCAACTGAAGTTGAAGGGGCAAAACGAGAAGGGTGACGCACTCGAGGTCAAGACGAACATCACCGGGTCGTTTTTCAACAGGGGAACTTTTAATTGGCAGTACGTTTAACACCCGAGTTTCATTCATACATGACACAGATTGGAACTTGCGGGTGCTGATGACTGACACAGGGCTTTGATGAATCAAATAACCGACGGACTCACTCCCGTCGCACGGTCCATCTGGGCCATGTATAACGCTTACTTGTCAACCTCGTTGAGCTCAATCAACACCCAAATCGTCATGCCGGTATGTCCCTCCCCTTGTTTGAATTGCTAAGATCCTGATACTTACTCATGACAATGAATAAACACAGGCCGGCAACGTCTTCACTTTCAATGGGCTAAGTCTGGACAAGGATAATAATCTCTATACGCTCATGAAGCACCAGACCCAATCGGGCAGAGAACATATTTAGAGGCAGATGTCGAAGCAAATCAAAGACTAGTCTACCGTAAAGAGGTGTACCATGAAGCTAAAAGGATTATAATGAGCACACGATATTTTCAATATATAAATACCGATGACAATTTCCAAGAAGTTGACGATGTGCTCCTGTATCAACTTTCGCCAACCAACAATAGCAGACGAGGCTGGCGCACTGTGCTTAGCGCATGTCCCCACGCATGTCAGACCCCGGTAGAGCCTTCAACCAGCTGTCCAAATCTTCCTTGACTCTTCTCTTGACAGTACACCTGTTTGTATCGGCAATGGACTGCAGCTTCAATGTAGGACAGTTGACCTTGTCGTTGATTAAGTCGCTGTTGCATTTGGCGTTCATGGCGCGTTGGAGTGCATCGCCCTTCCTATAAAGAGAAGCACTTGGTCAGCCTAGTTCAAAGCACATAACCAAGGTTACAAGTCAGACTTACCACCCAAAGACATAATCGCCGTGGTTTCCATAGCCAGTGTTGTCGCCAAAGGACCACACAAAAGGCTGTGACCCGTCAGCAGGCCAGTCAGCCTTGTTGTTGAAAGGCCGAGTATCCCAGTACGTCTCGTAGAACACTTCAGGTATCGCAACCGGATGGGTCGAAGGACACTTTCTGCTGACTGGGTAGGCAACATGGCTCTGATGATCCGGACTGTCCGTGTGTTTACCATTCCAGCACGTCGGGAAGCGAACGGTGACCATGATCCCGCCTTTGCAGGGGGTAGTCGGGAAGTCATATCGGTATCCCGACCGTGTCATGGGGCTGTCAAGACAAGTAAATTGCAGCGCAGGATTCTTGCGAGCCTCGGCTTGCGTCTTGTAAGACGGATTGCCAACCGTCATGCGGAAACCTGGTATAAAGGCTATGACCTTGCCATTCGACAGATAGTAGACTGTCTGACCACCGTTGGAAGCGGTGTATCCCAGCCCGTTGCCTACCGTGCTGACGCGCTTATATGTCCCGTTGCGGGCCTTGTAGAAGAGAACGGCGGTCCAGTAGTTGGAAAAGTCTTCCATCGGTTGGCAGCTGGTGCAGGTCGCCGTGGTGGCTTGGTCGTGGGCCTCGTGGTCCATCGTGACGTTGAAGGCATTTCCTCCGACGATCTGGTGGAGATGGGGGGTTGGGTTCTGACCTGGGTTGACGATTCTGCGATAAAGGTGTCAGCGGGGAATGAGGATGGCTTTGGTGGGGAGGTACGTACGGATCGAGGCGGTCGACGGCGAGCTGAGCGCATGAGAAGCGTAGGGTAGTCGAGATAACGCCGGCGGGCGCCAAGGCTACCGCAGCCAGAAATGAAGAAAGCCAGCGCATTGTGAGCTTGATGTGAACTTGACGCTTTTGCGAGTCTGGGTGCTGTTCAGTTAGGTCAGTCTGGACAGACCGTTTGTGTCCACAGAAAAAGTCGGCAGGTCGCCTTTGATCATCCTCAGGGTCCGACTAAGGCCTTTATGTCGGCCGGCGAGTAGAAATAACACCTTTTCCAACTCCAACACAATCGAAGGGCCAAGGGCGAACATAGTCAAGGCGACGACGGCATTCAACCTTTCACCGTGATCTGTCACACCCATAACTCGATAGCAAATCGACGCCGATGGTGAACTATGTGAGAGGCAAACTTGTCGGCATCTCTTTTAATAACTGTGCAATAAAGAAGACGCGATGGTATTAGTCATGTGAGGCTCAGGTATGCCGTGGAGTTATTAGCCTGTGGGTCCGGAGGTCTTGTGCTGCACGGCAGTGAGCTTGCGTCGATTCGAAATCCGGGGTTGGCCAATCGGATATTTTGAGGTAAAGTGTTGGAAAGGACCTTCTTCTGTTCTCGATGGTTTGAGGGAAGCATGATAGGCTGGGTAAGGGTTATCATTGGGGATGGTACTCCCCCCAGGTTTTGGTGTATCGGTTCGAGGGCAGTGTCTTGTGGGCGATGGGTTCCGGGTATCTGTTCAGTCATATCCAATCTGCTCCAGGCCGCCAAACAGGTTGACCAAAGACCTGGCATTAGATCCTAGGTAAGGGTGGAGCTAATCTTAGAAGATGGAGTATCTTGAGGATAATAAGAGATTATTGGGCTAAAAGTATCATTGAGGGGAATAGGGAGATTGTTCTAAAATGTTCTGGCTGGGAGGATGCCTAAAAAGTGTAGAATTAATATTGGAAGGCGTGACTAAAAACGTAGATGTAATGGAGGTATGAAGCTTCACGCAGGGCGTGAGGGCATTGTATGATGGTGGGATACTTGGTCAACATCACCCCGATATATAAGACGTGGTTTGCAATAGACACTCATGATCCAGACATGGAAATTCCAGGCTATGTATGGAAAAACATTTAAATAGGAAGCTTAATAGACATGCCCCACTACTTTCATATACAGGCGCCAGTCCAGTGTGACTCTATTTTCCAGTCAAGTTATGTATTCTACCTAGTGAAAGACCGTCAAAGCATCCCAGACTGGCCCTGCCCTACACAGTTCCTCCAATCCTGTATGAGTATGAAGATCAAATGTCTCAACGCCCTCCACTCCCTGCAGTCGAGGACCCCAGAGATACACACGTGCTCCACTCATCATTCTCAGCCCGACGTCCTTGTGAACCTCCACCTCCAGTGCCACCCGGGCTGGCATTTTGCTTTACCACGTCCACGGCATTCCAAGGGTCACGTTGGCCGCCAAACAGCCAGTTCTCCATGGAACTGTTGCCTTTGAACGTGTCTCTTGCTTGACTTGGCGGGTCCTGGTGAGATCGTTTGACGGGAACCCAAGGTTCGGGGCTGGGGGTCTTGGAAGTCTGGGGCTGCATTGTGCCAACAGTGGGTATGTTCTACTGCAGGGGGGTGTGTTAGAACAGGTTAATTGGTCGAACTTGAAGGGTGTGACGGGTTTGAAGACTTACGATATGGTTTGAGAGACTCAGAGTCTGTGGCTTGGATCAGCGGCGGATGGAGCAGGTTTTCTCTCAGCTTGTTTTGCTGGATGGAAAAGAAGCTTGCGGCTGGTGACTTGAATAGTAGGAGAGACGTCTAGATTCAACCAGTCGGTTTTATTTGCTTCTCAATGGGCTGCGCTTGCCGTTGGCATTATGAGCATTGGAGCAGAAAAGCGCCCCTTTTATCCCCAATCTATAGCATCAAAACAAGCCCATGGTTTTCGAGTTTAAATCAACGTAATCTGGACCTTTGGATTCAAGAACGTGCCCCGTCCAGCCAGCGTGCGCAAGACAGAACCGCCGCCTTGAGCATTCGATTTAGGAGACGCTACCAAAACTCGCCCCGTCATGATATCTTCCCACAAAGCTGAATGTGCAGATTTCTTTTCGCCAGTCTCACCGAAGGGGGAAATGTAAACAGGGACGGGAAAATTGGCCCCGTCGTGAGGAAAGGGGCAGATATTGTGTTCCAACAATTGGGGCATAATGGCGTTCGGGGCAAGAAACGGATGCCAATGGCGTTCTTCCAGTTCTAGCCCTTGGCATTAATTCTCAGGCCCAAAGAAATGGCCCCGGAGCAGCATGTACCCAGCCGGGAGTGAGGTCCTCCTGTGCAACATCAGGGGGTGGACTCTGCGCCGACTGCGTGTTGGTGAAATTGATTGGACCAAAATATTGTCCCCGTCGGCTCGTGTTTCTCCCGTCCTGTCTCTGCCTTGGGTTCGAGGGGCCGAATTTGGTGTCCAATCATTGCCGACTTGGCCCTTCCGGCGCCGTCAACCGGTTGGAGCTGAATGAGGGGAACAAACAGCACCGTCAGATTCACCCAGGTCCCGTCAAGAAACCCGAAGATGATAGGCATCCGCCAAAGGTGACTTTCAGGCCTCAACAAGAAATGACAATGGAAGAAGATCCCAAAGACACCACCAGTGGGAGCTTTGAGGGTTATGGTTATATTACCCCGGAAAACCTGGCTGATGCCGCCTCCTCACACCACGACGACCATGCTGCGTTGCTCATCGCCAACAAACTCTCGAGCATTTCAATTTCGGAAACCGCTGGCCCAGAAACAATTCAGAGTGCCACTGACGACAATCCCGGGGCCGCATCATTAAGTCCATCGTACAGCGATGATGACGCCGGAAAATCGACCTTGAAGCCGGCTGGCAATCGCAGATCAAGGAATCGCGAGAAGCAAAGAGCTCGACGCGCCGTGAAGAGACGACAGAAGCACGAGATCGCCGGTGCAGCTATCGAATCGGCTGCCGGGACCCAAGACTGCGTCAAAGGGGAAGAAAAAAGCGAGGGTGGACAGCCCGGCAACAGACGGCACAGACCTACCCAGGTAGAGCGTAGCATGAACTTCTTCATGACCATCTGCGACTGGTCTCGGTTCTTTCTCCAGTGGTACAAAACTGGGCTTCCTTTTCTTAATGTTGGTGGAGGCAAGCTTGACCTCGAAACCGCCGAAGCTATTTCAAGGGTAGTCAAGCGAAGCTGGATTAGTGCTGGTGACGGCGACAGGTCATCGGGGTTTAAGTCCCTGGAGGAGCTGGAGCGTTTTGTCGAGCTCAAGGAGAAGGAAGCATCATACATTGACAGACAGCTCAAACGGATGCCGTCAATTCAAGACGAAGCATGGAAGTCGTACTTTGGAGAGTTGGAGGCGGCGTTTTTGCAGCAACAGCCTGTCGAGGAAGTACTGGGTGGGCCAGCCGAGTTTCTCCACGACACCATTCTGCCGTCCCTTGAGGCCCAAGTCATATCATTGCGAGCGCGTATTAGGGAGGTTCGGGTTTTACGTGACAAGTACAAACGGCTATGCCAAAAGTGGGATCGTCAGGAAGAGCTCCGCTGCTTGATTTCGAGTTTACGGATCAGCCAGAGACTCCTTCTTCCTGTATGTCCGGTCTGGAAGGAGGTCGGCCTGGAGATTGCGCTGCTCCAAGGGGAGCTTTTGGGACAGCATGATTGGGAAATCTTGGAGGAGAACAGGAGAAAAGCTGGGATAGCCTACGAGGAAGCGTTAGGTTGTTTGTTGCTTGTAGCTTGATTCGACAGACAGCATGGACGTTACTTGATATCCAGTCGCTGCAAAACATATCCAAAGTGTTAAAAGAGCGACAATAGTTGGTATTGGGGGGGGGGGGGGGGGGTTAGAATGAGGGCGCTGGAACTATTTACATCAAAAAAGAAATGTGAACCAGTCTTTGGCCACAGGCCATATAAAGGAAAAGAAATGATCATCAATTCATAGTTCATAATACAGTTTGTGTTCTTTTGCAAAAGCAAGATCCACAAACCATCCTCAACATCAATCAACATTCGGACGATTGACCATAAGGCCGACCAAGTCATTTGACACAAATCTGGACAATGACAAGTGGCCCAAGTGGGGAACACTTGAACCCAGACACGAGCCGCAACAAAGTCCGCAATGAAGTCCTCCTTTATCCTGATCTTGCTAGCCGCACTGGCATGCCAAAATACAGGGCACATGGAGGATTATGACATCCTAAGTACAAGGGCTACCCGGCTAATATCGCACCTGACCGCCCGCCACCGGCAGGCAATCAGGGGCGCTTTTAGCCCTGACGACGATCTGCACCGATGACGAGTGTTGATCGATCCGAGCAAGACACGGATCGATCCGACTAAGCGAGGGCTCTTCTGCATATCAAGGGATGATTCAAAATCAGCCCCTGTGCAGAATCCCGACGTAGTCATCATTCTCAAAATACAATCCTTGTCAGATTGACTGAGCCAGCAATCCAGTCGAGGACGTTCCAAGTCGTTGGCAAGCAACCATAAGTTCTCGTTGAATACAGAGTGGTGGAAAGGAGGTACAAGACGGTCCACATCACCAAAGGGTTTGTATGGGAGGAAACGCCTAGCTGCAAAAGTCGCAGCTTTAGCCGCTGACCACTTTTGTTTCCATCGTAGTCGCGTTTTTGGGCCGGCCACCCTTCTTTCTTCCAGACTTGTAATGGGCGAAGAAGGAAGCAAAGTCGTGAAAGGATGCTGAGCAATGGCCTGAACATCGACACAGATATGGTCCGACCATGGGTTTTCTGTGGCGTCGATGGTGCTCGGTGAGCTTGTCCCAACGTCTAAATTCTTTTCCGCAGGCACACACCCAGAAACTTTCATCTCGTTGGTGCTCGGGAGCGTCAGCGGCAGCGCTCCGAATCTTGCAGGTCTTGATGTGACGAGCGAGGCCCCGCTTGTCGGCATAGTCGTTGGCGCATTCTCTGGCTGGGCATGAGTACCGAACCCTGCATGACGGCCGTCTGTGCTTGAGGAGATCGACGTGAGACCTGCGTTCGGGAATACGTCAGTGAAGTGTCTGATGCTCGGTATGAATTGTGATCAGGTTCATCCTACCTGAGGCCCTCGGCGGTGAAAAACAGCTTGTTGCATCTGGCGCAGCGGTGGGTCTCTGCACGCTCAATGCGGAGTCTTGATCCTGGGAAAGCGACGCTGCGAGAGACATCATGTTCTGCCGGACTCGGATCGGTTCTAGCTCCGGGAGACTGTATGGAGGAGCTATCTCTGGTCCCTGTTGCGGCCTGAATGCACGGGTTGTCGATTTGGGCGAGGTGCTGTGGAGTGCTAACTGGAGAAGCGGGTGTAGGATTGGCGGTCCAAATGGCTGCGCTGGTTGCGGAAGGCGAGATTGTCAATGCGCGTTGCTGCTCGAGCAGAAAGAGGGCGTTGTCGTGCACGAGAAATTGGGAGGGAATATTGTTGTCTTGTGAGAAATTATTATAGTTAAAGATATCAAGTGGCGCAGAAGCTATATCACCGAGAGTTGGTAGGTCCCAATTCTCGCCGATAAAATTGTCGCGATCTTGGCCGGGTGTCGAGTTGAACAAACTTGACCCCGGTGATGTCGACTGTGATATCCACTGCTGGTCGCTCGACCTGAAATCAGCTTGACAGGACTGAGGAACGGGGCTCTGCTGAAGTGCTAAGTCCCAGTCATATCCGTCGTAGAAGAAGTAGCTATCGGTTAAATGATGACCATGATTGCTGTCAGAGATGGTGTGATCGCGGACCTAGATCCGCGCGTGTCACCGAGTTGGGACGGAGTTCTGCCGGGAGGCGGGGCCTGATCAACTGATCGGCCCCAAACTGGATGCGGAACTGCTTGTCGAAGCGAAATACCGGGGCCAATATTGATAGGCCGGTGAGTGAGACGAACAGTGTCAGCGGTGAACCGGGGAAAGAGAGAGAACCTTGGGATCACTCACGGCACCTGCCCTCCATTATGTACTTCTCACGCCCGGCGGGGCACGTTTTGATAACCAATCACGTTCCCCGCCGGAGCTGTTCCTTTTGCTAGGAAGTACCAATCATATCGTCACAAGCAGTGCGGCTCGGGGAGTATCTCGCTAACAGGAAAGACAGTCGAGGGGGCAGATATTGCTACCCAATCACTGCCTGCCCACCTCAAGAGGCCTCTCTCTCAATGAGACCCAGAACCCGGAAGTGTGACTTTCAGCTGCCGCCAAGCCATTCATTGTACCGGTACGGTCCCGAGGTCATCTGACTTTGACGCCACACCGAGCCACAGAAGCTATACGCCATTGATGCAGATTGCATGGTTCCATGGTCTCGTGACTCTCGTCTCGGCCAAAGATCTGACCGCGCGTTGATTCAACGTCTAATCGGTCAAGTTAAGCTGGAGGGTCCGCAGCGGGTGTGCCGGGACTCAGCCGTCTTTAATAGGAAATGAACCTCCCACTCTTTCACGTCCCCAAACCTAGGCCTTGTTGCTTTAAGAGCAGGAGGATAAACTGTATCCATCCTTGGGCGGTTTGCCATGCCTAATAATGAGGCTGACGTTCTCCATAAAACAATCTTGTACACGCTTAGATTGAAGTCCGCGGTTATGTAAGGGCGAGAGATAAGAGAGACTTTCGATCGAAATTTGTCTATCCAAGGCAAGTTCAGTTAGCAGCATCCTCCCTTACCTTCTCGTAGGCTCAAAAGTGCCCTACATGTTTCTACATAGCGGGTTCTTTTTCTATCTTCTTTCTTTGCAAGTTTATATGGTGACGAGTCTTTATATTACTACCGGTAGGAAGGAAGTGAATGACTAACATTCAATGGCAAACACGGAAGAACTTGAAGAAGTGTGCGCTGCTCAGCACCTGAGGCAATTTCAGCACCGTAAACACATGTTGCTCGCCATGGCGTGTTACATTATTCTACACCCTTGTTCCAACCCAGGAACTGCCTTCAAGAGTCCAAATAAAGCAGCTGCAACCCCTCCGTTGCTTCCGAGCGAAAAGCGCTGAATTCAGCACAGGTTCAAGACACAATGAATCAAATCCCTCTGGCATTTTAAACGACACAAGATTGACTGTTAAAACTACCTCAAACTTGCCTTGTTGTCAGCTTACAGTCTGCTTACCTGGGTAACTGGGTTAAGATACTTGGCCAGGTGCTTGTTTCCCAAGGATGTCTGCAACGTCATTATTGGCGTGCCAAAGTTTCTAAGTGAAGACTTTGGGTAATTGCGGTGCGATCCGGCAGGTGCTTATTTCTATGACTTCCATTTTCCAAAAGATCGTCCTCTAATGACGTTAGACTCCTCTTGATCTCAGGCATATCAAGAAGTCGCAAGTGTAGCGAAGGCAACCAGCGGCAATTGACGTAATCCTGGCGAGCAAACCACAGCCATAAATTCAGTACTTGTTCATTTTCTGACTCGCTTCAATTACAACTCTTCTTGATCTACGTTTTTGTCACTTGCATTCATCCTCTCTTGGTGATTCCACTTTTTGCTGCCTTCATGACAATCAGCATTACAACCAACCATTGATTTCCATCATATTCTGACCATTCCTTTTGGCCATCGACGGCCACCTCCGAAGCTTCATCACCATCCAGCACCGTTCTCTTCCGACGTACCATGAAGCTCTTACTACAGCTGCTGGTGTTCTCCCTGACAGCAAGCCTCGGCACCACCGCACCTGTGACGGTTGATGGATACCCAGGAGTCGGTCCAGTTATCCCCAGTCACATCTCACCTCCTCGTCAGTCGGCTTCGAAACCCACCGTTGTCACATTGAGCAAGAAGAATTCACTGTCAACAACCTACCATGAGTGCGATCAACATTGCAATCAAGCGACAGCAGCTCCTTCCTCGACCAGTTCCGAGGTCTAGCAGACTTTCGGAGCCAGACACACACAAGACCAGGCTCGGCTGACCAAGAGACGCATCCCAAACCGTGCTTCGATTGGACGTCCAACGCCCACGGCCACTCCCACTCCCACCAGAACCACACCATCTATACAAGGACAATGGCTCGTCACCACCGGCCTGAACGACGCGGTGTGGTATTATACCATTATCAGGGACACCGAGCTCTATTCAACCCTGAGCAAGACAATTTACCCGATAGACTGGGAGTCGTCAGTATACACCAGGCGAGTCAAGCCCACTACCACAACCTTGGAATCATGCGAACAGCCAACAACGACGCAATGGCCAGGCACTCCTGCGGGCGAGCTACCTGCTTCGGATTGGTGGGACGCAGGCACGTCCGTTTATGTCGTTCCAAGGAAAACCAGGACAGTTTTACCTACATCTCCCATCCCTGTCATATATTGGGACGATTTTGAAGATATTGCCTGGATGAATCCGATTCCGGTCTCAACGGTTACAGTTACCAAGACAGTTTTCGCTAGACCTCCTCCTGACACTGTCACATGTTGGGACGAATCCTGGTACGAGTACGAAGATTCAGATTGGAACGGGAAGCCAGAGTCGAATACAGATACCGAGAATCACCCGGATTGGGTAGACAACTTCAACCCAGAGACGGACTACTGGGATCTTGCTCCGTGGGAACACCATGATCCCCACCCAGCACACAGTAGTGTACCCGAGGTCGATTCCGGCGATGAAACCGCAGTCGATTCCGGTGACTCGGACTCTGACTCGGAATATGCTAGCGATCCGGAGAGTGTGTGGGACAGGTTGCCAGATCCCATCCCGTGGAATATTCCTGGGTATGAGAGTGATGATGAGTGAGGAGCATGGGGGAGCAAGCAGGGCCAGCTAATGTGAACGAGCGGTGGTATCGACCTGGTAACGTTAGTGGTAGTCCTAAGTAATCTCGCCTTTGATACCTATAATGAAGAATTCCGTATTCCAACAAGGCCTGATTCCTGTTTTGTTTTTACCGTATCGTGTATCGAGATGTATTGTGGTATTGATCTCCTCGAGTGGCCGAGATGCTGATTGGCTAATATGACCTGTTCAGCTGGTCCCCACTGTTGTCCGAATCTAATCTCCGATTCGCTGAAAAGATCGACAATTGTGTACCCCTGCATTTCCTTATTTCCACTTTGTGAAGACAACAACAACAGTAATTTTTGCTGGAATCAGCAACCTCCTTCATACCATCGCAAAGATGGCTACTCCTGCTGTTACTAGTATAAGTACCGGCTCCGGTTCTGGTACTCCTAATGCCAAAGTACACCAGCCGCCGCCGAGACGATACCCCGTCGCACGGTCAAAAAGCAGGATACCGTGTGTACAATTCTTGAGTCCCGGCCGCGGGACCAGCATATCCAAGGGGGGCTCCAGTCCCAGACCGACCAAACGCATACTCGTTTATTTCGTCCCGGGAAATCCGGGACTGGCGGGGTATTACACCCCGTTTTTGGAGACCCTTCGGGGTTTGTTGGATGCATCTTGTCCTCGCTCCCAGTCTGGGGGAGCAGGGGAGGGGGAAGCGCAGGTAGAGTTTGATCTCTACGCGCAGAATTTATTGGGATTTGATGATTCTGATCATCAGGTTCCTTTTGGGACTCGGATTCCTGGCAGTGAAAATGGCGATGGGAATGGGCAGAAGCAAGAGAGTCTGCCGTTCTCGTTGGAGGATCAGATTTGCGGGGTTTGGGACTCGCTTGGTGAGATTGTGAAGTCTGGACTTGAGGACGCCGGCACCGCTGGCGGTGTGGAACCAGAGACAAACGGTGATGAAGACAACGGAGAAAGACAAACAAAGCCGAAACGGTACTACTACGACCAAGTCATCCTCATGGGCCATTCCGTGGGCGCCTACATAGGGATGGAGATCTTTCACCGGCACCACCACCAGCTGCTCGCACTCTCCCACCAACAAACCGACCCCGACCCTGACCCCGAGAACCACCAAAAAGAAGTGAAATTCCCATTCAACCTCCTCGCCGGGATAATGCTCTTCCCAACAATCTGGGACATTGCAAAGTCTCCCAACGGCCTTGTATTCAACAGATTCATCCGTAACAACGCCTTCATGTCCAACAACGCGCACAAGATCGCAAAGTGGACTGTGGATTGGTTCCCTTCTTGGGTCCTCAAATCCGTCGTTCGCAATGTAATGGGTTTCTCGGATGATGGAGCCGAGACAACTACGAATTTCCTGACAAGCAGGGATGGGATCCACCAGGCTCTGTATCTTGCGAGGGATGAGATGGCGAGTATTACGGAGGAAAAGTGGGAGAGGGAGATGTGGGAGGCTAGCCACGACTTGGAGCAAGACGAGTCGTCCAAAGTGGGAGCAGAGGGAAAGACGAAACTCAAGCAAGGCGGGGATAGATTCTTCTTCTTGTTCGGAAAGAAGGATCACTGGGTTGCTGACAAGACGAGGGATGCGTTTATTGAGAAGAGGAGGCAGGAACATGGTGATAAGGGACGGGTTCGGGTCTTGGTGGATGAGACTGGCGGCGTCGGCGGTGAGAAAGCTGGTATTCCGCATGCTTTTTGTATTCGTGAGTACTTTTAACCCCCCGCCCTTCTTTACTTTGTCACATGTGTCTGTCTGCCTTTTCTCTTTGCCAGGCTTGATGTTTTTGTTTTGACCTAGACTCGAATCATGCTAACCTCCTTTTCTCTTTCACACACAAACAGATCACAGCGAGGTAGTAGCTGAGAAAGTCAAGACTTGGATTGATGAGGTCGTTGCATCTTTGTAAAAATCATATGGCCTTGTGAATGCCGTCAAGGAGATCTGTGGAGGAATGCCAGTTACTACAAGATTTGACAAATTGATCTATTTGCCAGGGGTGTCAGTGTGTTGGCCAGAAGGTGCGGCCAGACACATCGTGAACAGCATATATAGGCCAGTAGTAAGAACAAAAGAATGATACAAATTGTACAAATTATAAGAAACCAAGGAAATTATAAGCATGGCTGTCAATGGAGCAATTATCTAAATACTTACACAATCCAAGATGTGAAAAAAAAAAATACCTCAACCGCCCCCGCGTAGTTCATCACTCCGCCGGCTATTATCCTCATACCTCCCATCATCAATCCTCACCATGAAACATACCCTCTCATCCATATTGTGAGCGAACCGATGAAATCGCTGTTACACTCTACCCATTGTATTGTATTGTCTTACTACAGGCGTTTATACAACCTGGTATCTATAACCACAAAATCACAACATCCCTCAGCCTGTATTTAACAAAAAAAAGAAAAGAATATGGTATATCTTGCAAAGAAAGGGTAGTAAATAATAATAATTATACATCAACCTCGCCGTCCGCCATCGCGAGCCTCTGTTTCGTCGTCTTGGCCTTTTTGCTGCTCACTTTTTTGCGCTTGCCACCACGGGCATCGCCCGGATCCACAACGGGTGTAGCAGCTCCAGAGGGCTTGTTTCCTCCATCGTCAAAGTGACCCTCGCCTGGGAAAGAGTTAGTTTCATCATCGAAAATATGGGTATTAATAGCAGCAGAAAACTCACCCTCGTGGTACATCTCATCCAGACTGACTTCCTTGCCCTCGGTAGCCCGCTTGCGCTTGCCTCCCCGCTTCTTCTGCATCTTGTCAAGCTCTCCGCTCTCGAGCATCTCCTTCTCACGGCGCTCAATCAGCTCGGCCTGCTCATCGTCCGCCAGCCACATGGCAATATCGCGATTGCGGTTCTCGGGTGCCCTGCGGCCAGAGAAGTCGACGCCGCCACCAGCGGCCGACGAGCCACCCGTGATGACCACGCGCTGCACTTCCTCCTTCTGCATGGCACGCTTGCGAATACGTTCTTCGATCGTGTTGCGCGTGATGAGACGATAGACGGTGACCTGCCTGGTCTGTCCGAGACGATGAGCACGGTCCATGGCCTGAGAATCGATGGTGGGATTCCAATCCGAGTCGTAGAAAATGACCGTGTCTGCAGACGTAAGATTGATGCCCAGACCTCCGGCACGAGTTGACAGCAGGAAGATGAAGATGTCGGGCCTGCTTTGGAAGTCGGCCACAGTGTCGCGACGATCTTCTAGCTTTGTAGAACCGTCCAGGCGACAATACTTGTAATTCCGGTACGTCAAGTACTCTTCCATCAGGTCGATCATGCGTGTCATCTGGAAGTAGAGCAGCACACGATGGCCACCCTCCTTGAGCTCCCGTAACAGTTCGTCCAGCTTGGCAAGCTTGCCAGAGTCGGTAACAAAGCGGCGCATCGAAGGAACAGTAATATTGGTGAAGCGGCGTTTCTCGTTGTCGGGCTCCGGGTACAGCTTCGGAGGTGGGTACCGCTCAACAGGGACCTTTTGCGTGACAAGTGCCTTCTCTTCGATAAGTGTCGGGCCGAACAAAGACTTCCGCATTCTAGTATTGAACAGGATGTCCTCCCGCTCAATGACCGCGCCACGGCTCTCACAGACAACTTCGATGGGCGGGGCAGACGCCTTGGGTCCTCCCGCTTGCTCGAGTCGTGGCAGGCCAAGATCGTCGTATACGGTGCGAGCCACGTTCATCAAACTGCTCAATATGCCCTGTTCGGTGATGGGAGCGAGTGCCTTGGGGTCTTCCCGCTCTTTGACCATGAAGAGAGCATGCGCCGGTGTCCAGTTCTTGTCCTCGGAATCGTCGTACGCAATCTTCATGTTCCCAAACCGTCGTTTCTTGGTGGAGAGCTCGACTGCTCGAGCAAAGACATCTTGGTGGCTCGCCTTGTAGACTTCCTGGGGGCTGGTATCGGTAAACCGGAGCCAGGAGAAGTTGTCAGTGCCAGCTAAACTGTCACGGACGTTGTCGGGGGAGTAAATGTTCATGAGCTGGTCGAGATACTTGCTCCGGAAGCCAGCCACCTTGTTGTTAGCACTGGCCTTGAAGAGTCTTCCATCCTCTTGCCAGAGGAGACGGGGCAGGTTGTACTCGATCAAGCTGCGACTGGAATAGCCGACGGTAACATTTGGCCCTTCACGAATAAAAGACCCAGTCTGCGCATAATAGCTAAACGAAAAAGGCGACGCCGTGTCGGCTCGCTCAAACAGATCAGGATGATTGCAGACCTTTCTGAATTGCATGACGAGATTCATGAGACTAGCAGAATCGTCGTCACCAATCGTGGCCTTCTCGATGAGATCCATGATGCTGATCTGGTTGCGCAGGTTGGAATACAGAGCACGTTGTCGGTAGGTGAGGTTGCAAAATACATCCAACTCGATCTTGTCGCCCAGCTCTTTCTGGACATGCTTCTTGACGCGACGAAGCATAAAGGGCTTGAGGATCATGTGCAGACGCTTCAGCTGGTCCTCGTTGAGCTTGGTATTACTCGTCGCGTGCGATTCAATATCCTTGGAGAACCATTCGCTGAACTCGTCGTGTGAGTCGAAGAGCGAGGGCATGATGAAATGCAAAAGTGCCCACAGTTCCTGCATGTTGTTCTGGATCGGGGTACCTGTCAGGAGCAGACGGTTACGGCAGTGGAAGCCCAGCAGGCACTTCCAACGTGAGCTCTGCGAGCTCTTGATGGCTTGCGCTTCGTCCAAGATCATGTATTGCCACTTCATCTTCTGGAAATAGGCAACATCAGATACGACCAGCTGGTAGGACGTGATCATGACATGGAAAGCAGCCTCCTTCTTGTAGGTAGTGTGTCGCCGGTCCCAGAACTTTCGCAATACCTTTCGATCGCTAGCCGTACCCCAGTATGGAAGGATCTTGAACTGCGGCACGAACCTTGCGATTTCCTGCTGCCAGTTGTGCAGAGTCGAGGCGGGAGCGACGACGAGGAACGGGCCCCAGATGTCGTACTTCTCGGCGAGATATGCCATGACCGAGATGGATTGTACCGTCTTGCCGAGACCCATTTCGTCGGCAAGGATTCCGTTGATACCCTGCTCGTAGAGGTTGACAAGCCAGTTGAGACCCTTGAGCTGGTATTCCTTGAGCTGGCAGTTCAGGAGCTTGGGCTGTTCAATCTCCACATCGCCCATGCCAGTAGGGTTCTGGAAGTTCATCTCGCCATCCTCGTCGGGCTCGTTGTCTTGCTTGTTGAACTCCCTTGCCTTCCGTTGGGCCTCGGCGATGGCATTCTGGGCGTTTGCGACGGCGGCAGCTTGGAGGGCCGTCTCGTCCTCGGCATCGAAGTCGAGGTTCTCGAAGTCTGTGACCTTGGCCCCAACAGTAGTCGGTTCGGGAACACTGAGCTTGGGCTCCGGGATCTTGTCTTTGTCCTGGGCGGTGGCTTCGTCGGGGTGATCGGTGCTGCGCTCCACTTCGTCCGTCTTGATCTTCTTGCCGATGAAGTGAGAGTACAACTCGGTCTGGGAGATGAGGAAGTTGAGTTTCCTCTTCTGTCGGGCTGCTTCACGGTCTGCTTCTTCCTTTCGGGCATTCTCGAGTTCCTGTCTCTCAGCAGCCTTTCGCAAGTCACGCTCCTCGCGTTCATTGCGCTTCCAGAAGCCCATCATATCGCGCATCACACGTTTCGCGCGCGCTTGGAGATCCTTGGTGCCCTTGTTCGTCCTCAGCTGCCACCTCTTGGCCTCTTTGGAAGCGAGGATGGCTGTCTTCTTGAGATTCGACGCCTTGGTGGAGTAGGACTCGGACGCCACCCTGAAGGTCTTGGGAACTTCCTTTCTTGCCAGATCCCGCCAGATCTGATCGTAAATCTGATTGTATCCCTTGGACAGGAATCTGGTCTCCAAGGAGTCTTTGGGCTCTTCGACGGGCTTCTCTTTCTCCTTGGGCTCCTTGGGCTCCTTGTTTTCCTTGTCTTTCTCAACATCGTCCTTGTCCTTGGAAGTCTTGCCCTTGAACTTGATGCGAATCTTGGTTTCTTCCTTGGAAGGAAGCTCTTCACCAGCATCCAAAGCGGCCTGGGCGGCTTCGGCAGAGTCCTTCTCGGCCTGTTTTTGCTCCTTGGATTTCTTGAGCCTGGTGCCAGATTTGCCCTTTGCCTTTGTCTTTCCTGGTTCCATGTTCTCGGCTTGGAAGGTGGCCATGACACCGCCTTCGAGGTTGGGCTCGACGGCAATGTTCCGGGCAGGTCCCTTAATACCTTTCTGTAAGATGAGCTTGGTCTGCTGAACCTTTTTGTTGTGACGGTCGGCTTCACGCAAATGCTTGAGTCGGTCGGCTTCAGTCTCTGCCAACTCGGCGTTGCGGAGAGCAGCTGCTTTCTGCTCCATCGTGATGGCCATGGACTTCTCGCGACGACGTTTCCGTTGCATGTCCTTTTTCCGCTCCTTCTCGGCAAACGTCTCGCGCTCTCTGACTTCAGCGAGGGCCTCGTCGTAGTGGAGGTAATCGTAGCGTCGTTTGCCAAAATCGACGTGGGGCTTGAGCATGAGCGTCTCCTCTTGGACATAGTCACCGCGCCGTGATGGACGATGTACCGAGTCACGCTTGTTCATCTCAGTCCTCTTACGAATGGCGCGCTCCCTCCAAGCCCCCGACTCGCTCTCGAAGTCATCGTGATCGATATCATCATTTTCGAATTGGTCCATCAGGATCTTGATCTTCTTCTCCTTGTCCGCTGAGAATGTCTTTTGTTGTTTTGGTTGGCCGTTGAGTTGCCTCTTGACCGCGACCTTCATCGTCGAAGGGGTGCTAGGCTCGTGTTTGGATGACGCTCTTCGGGAGGCCTTGGGGGTGGATTCGGAACCCTTGATATCCGAAACGCGTGATTTCGGCACTCTACGCGGCTTTTTCTCTTTCTCGACCTTTTCGCGTTTCTCGGCAGGCTCGGACCTCTCGACCTTGACGGGTGTGTCATCGACAACGATGGGCGATTTGGGAGTTGGTTTGGCAGCGGGTTCGGAGCTTGACAGGATGTTGGAAAAAGACATGACGCCAGCGGCACGACTTGGTGTCTGTGAGAGTTTAAGGTGTTAGTCGGGCGAATGGCTTTTAGGCCACCACTTGGGATGGAAGCTTACACTTGATGCAGCGTTAGCTGTGGATTTCGAAGAGGGCGCCGGCGGGGGCGACTCGGTCCGTGCAAGTGAACCGTTGGAAATAGAGGCCGGTACAGGCACATGCCTCACAGTTGGCGATGCCATCTTGTGTGACCGGGCCGATGGGCTGATGGATCCAGCAACGTGGGCTTGTTGGGAATGGGAGATGGATGCTGGGCTATGTGGCGGTGGAAAAGTTGAAGCGGCGGGCGATTTGTAGGCGCCGTTGTAATACTCGGAAGAAGATTGGGAATAATGATATGGTTCACGAGCCTAAAAGTGGCGATCGTGCAGAAATTGAGTTAGTGGACTGGAGTGGAATGAGACGATGTGTGTGGTTGTAGGTCGAAAGCAGTTCAGTTGATGAAAGTGGAAAGGCAGAAAGGCGTGCACAAAGAAAATTTCGGGAGTCGCGAATTGGCCATCGTTTGTTTGCCAGCACGGTAGGGAGAGTTCTGTTACTGGTGGTGGTGGAGGCTTTTGGTGATGACCTCGTGCACTGCCTAAAAAGCGGAAAGGGGTGATGACGGTGATGGTAAAATGAGATGGTTTGGCAAAAAGGTTGGGATTAAAAATGAAAGAGAAACTTGGCAGATGATGATCGATGGCATTGAAAATTTTTGGTACGGATTGGAAGGAGATTGGGAAAAAGGAGGCATGTGGTGAGGTGCCCAAAGGGCCAAAGCTTACGAGAGGTGTTGGATTGGTACTGACCTTTGGTGTCGAGACTTGCGTCGCGTTCCGCCAGGAGGAGCCCGTGTCAGAAACCCTGCGCTCCCGTTCTTTATTTGCACTGGCCGAAGGTGTTGTATCGGATGTCGGGTCATAGAACCCGTTACCAGTCGACTTTTCGCGGTGATGCTGATGATGATGGTCCCGGTCGCGATCACGAACGTCTGCTGAAGGTGGATAAAAAAGCGAAGGCGCGTGTAATGCAGGCGATGGTGAGCCCAGAGTCGCTGTTGTCGTTCTTGGTGATGCAGCTGGCGGCAGCGGCGGAGCGTGCAGCGCTGATGGTTGTGGCGGCAGCAGCGAGCGAGTGGATGCTGAATCAAAGGGGTTGTTGAGGATCGACCGCGGACCTGATGGTTCTCTCGCCCCGCCAATGCTAGCAATGCTGGTTGATGGCGGCGAGGCAGAATACGGCGAAGCGTGGTGGTAGTCGGTCAGCTGCGTCGTTGGTGATCTCAGATTAAACGACGACGGCGCTGCTATGGACGAGAGCGACGATGGTACTGGCGCTGGCGCTGGCGCTGGCACAGACGGCCCGCGAAGAACAGGCGACGTCTGGGACATGGAGCTCACGGGGTTCAAAATGTCGCGCAGTCCTCCCCGTGGTGGTGCTCGATCATCTCCTGTGCCCGCGCCTCCATTGCTGCCGTCCTCATCGAAATGAGCCGGCCTCTGCAACACGGTCGAGAAGTGGTCCATCTTGCTGTTCCTGGACTTGTTTATATACTACTTCTTTTGCTCACTTTTCCGCAAATCCCAAGTTCCGCGGCAACCCAAATTACTGCAGAATTTTACGGCTTTCTATGCACACCCATTGAGATGATCTTGTCGGCGCGTCCCACGTTATGGTATTGGCAAGTCAGGACAAGTCAAGCTCAATGCAGCGTCGCAAGGGATATATTTGTGCGGGTCCGGTCCAGACAAGAGTATTAGGGGAGACGGAATGAGGCCGTCAGCGACTATTTTGCTTGCCCAGATTGACACTGGCGGTGGCGCGTACAAAAGGAAAGGGAACCGTTCGAGGAGCTCGAGAAGGCGCAAAAAGGAGATGGTGTTGACACCGCGATGATAGAAGACCGGATAAGTTGGCGCGATTCGATGGAATCAAAACGATGGTTCGAGTAGCGGCCGATGCGATGGCGAAAATGGTACAATTATTTAAATGGAAAATTTGAACGCGCGATTGAGGTGGCTTGGGAGTTGGACCCGGAGCGACCAAGCGACAGTGGTGCGATGCGATGCGATGATGGGATTCCCCGATGGCGGTGATGATGTTGTTGTTGGTGATGATGATGCAGTTGGGAAGGGGGAATGGGATGAGGATGCGAGTGGAAGGGGATAGGGATGGCGATGATCGGGAATCGATTAGACAGTCATGGTTGCCAGGCCCGGATGGTTCTACGGATGCCACATCTACTTTTACTGCATTGTGTGTGTGCTGTGTGTGTCTTCCCCCAAAATGGATGCCGCTTCTTTCTCGCGAAAGCTGATCCATCCCTCACTCCAGAGGCTGACGTTTCTGGATCTTGAGACCAGGATGCTTGCTGGGACCCACTTCCGGACCCACTCGGGCCACCCCTCTCCTCGTGGTGTGGCAGCTGTGGCCCTTTTTGTGGGAACCAAGGATTGGCAACGGGTAAAACTCCAAAATCTCAACCTCACGAGCTTGCTGCCCATGCGTCTACCGGGCTGCGAAAAATGCATCATGAAAAGTTAAAAAAACAAGGTTGGCAGAGGATGCAGAGCTAGGTCTCTAGTTCAAGATGACACTTTAGTCCTGTGGCATTTAACCAACTTCTCTTCGGCCTGTCTTCAAGTTGCACCGCACTGTTTCGGACTAGCACGAGAGGCAGGTCAACGTGATGATTCTGGGTTCTCCAGTCAAGTCACTCCCGGCAACTTGACAAGGCCAGGGTTGCAAAATCTGGGGAACCGCTCAAATGAACCTGCGCTTTATTCTCACATGTTATCAGAATAAGGGATTAAAACAATCCGAATTATCAGTCGTTGTGGTTTCCTTAAATTCCATCTCCTTTCCAGCATTTTGTTCTCGCCGCGTCGCTTTTGTTGGTGACGCTGGAAATCCCAAGACAAAAAAACATCATGATTTGCCGCCACAAACACCTCAATCCAACAGTTCCAACCGAGCCCACCCAATCCTCGGATGAAGATCCCTGGCCCGGGCCTTAACCCCAACTGCGGAAAGGGGGGGCGCCGCCCAGGCGCACCAGCCAGTCCTTCAGGCTGCTTCAGCCCTGATTCTCTGTGCGAATTATCCGCTGGGGCTGCAGCTTGGCACGTGCTTACAGGACCCAGGCGATTCCGTCTTCTCGGCTCTTTTGCTTTTTGGGAGCCAACCACCAACCAACCAGCGGGAAGATATCATCATGCATGCCATCTGCTGTCAGCTGCTGCCGCACGCTCACCGCCGCAGGGTGAAGCGGAACCCCTCGTAGAGAACAAGTTGTTCTTCAGAAATTCCGATGTCTGGCTTTATTTTCAAGAAGTATATATCCGTATGGGGGAGTTAATATTTTCTCCATAACAGAAACACTGCTGTCATCTTGAGATTCTTGCATGTCAACCGGCCAATCTCTGACTTTCACATCCGGAACAAAGGTTCCAGCGACTTAATAAGCGGCACAGTCTGTCTCGAACCGAAGTGACAGGGCATCCTGCATTTTAGCAAGGTCAAAAAGAACAAAAATGCTACACTCTGCCAACAGAGATTCTGAAGGAAAGTGCTGTTGAGTAAATTAATAACAGCAGTATCAATACCAAGGATCGTCGGACATAATAAACACAAAATCCGGACAATGTTCACAGTCCCTATGTGCTGCATCATGAATTGCTTCATCATGTTGCTCACTGCAGCACATGACTCCTGCCAAGGCAAACCGGCCTTCTCCACCCCTCAGGTGGCAAAGCAGAACGGGAAAAAAGAATCAGTAGTATTTTGTTTCGCTCAAGATGCTGATTTCTTTTAGTCATTACTCAGTATCTAGATGTGTCTAAAAGAATGGGTCAGGTACGCAACCGCGCAAGAATAGCAAACTGACGAGAAAAGACAAACAACCAAAAAGAAAAGAAAAGTCTATCCCACCCCAGCCGGCCTATCCGTCCATCCATATATTGGGTTCATCATCATCGGCATCACCGGCAACCCAACAGGCCGCCATGCCCAGTCATCCTTTTTTCCCTATCACTTAAAAACCCATGCTCTCGACCATATCCGCACCTTCAGGTTGGAACCTTGAGCATGCTTTTCGACCGTCTACGCCTGTGTCATAATGCTAGCCATAGTCATTGCTTTTATATATGTTCATAACACACAAGAGTGGTCCAGTCCAGTCTGTTTCTGTTTAGACAGCGCCTGATGCAAACATCTTCTTCCGCAGGTAGTTCTTGTAGTCACCGATACTGCCATCCCATTGCTTGATCGTCCTGTTCTCACACACGAGAATTTGTTTGGCAATCTTGTCCAAAAGTCTAGGGCGAAAAGGTTAGCACAAGCCTCTCGAAGTCAAGGGTCTGGGAATATTCTCACCTGAAGTCGTGACTGACGACAATGACACCACCGGTGAACGCGTTGATGGCATCTGCCAAGCTGTCGATGGTAGGGATATCGAGACCGTTTGTAGGCTCGTCTAGCAGGAGCATGTTGGGGCTCTCAATAGCCAAGAGTGCGAAAACGATACGACTCTTTTGTCCGTCGGAGAGGGTACCGATAAGCGACGTCTGGGCCTCACCTGTCAAGCCGTATTTGCCGAGCTGCTGTCTCCAATATTGGTAATCCTGCGACTTGGACGAGTACTTCTCCCGGACGAAATCCAGAGCAGACTTTGTAAGGTCGAGTTGCTCAGCCGAGTGCTGAGAGTACAGACCCAGCTTCAAGTGAGTATGTCTGCTGACGGAACCACCGGTGGGGGAGAGCTTTCCAGTCATCAGGCGGAGAAGGGTAGACTTGCCCACACCGTTGGGGCCGACAAGGGCTGTTCGCGAGTCCATGTCGAAACCAAGATCAATGTTGCGGTACAAGTCATCCTTGGGGTCGCCAGAATAGGAGAATGTTACGCTGTCGAATGACAGAACCGGGGGAGGAAGCTTCTCCACGTCGGCGAAACGGAAGGTGAAAACCCGGTCTTGATGGACAGGCTCGATGAAACCGTCGGCCTCCATCTTGTCCAAAATCTTTTGCCGAGACTTTGCCTGTCTGACCAAGTTGGCATAGGTACCAGCACTGGCAATGAACTTCTTGATGTGGGCAATTTCGTCCTGCTGCTTCTGATAGGCCTTCATCTGGTTCGTCTCCTGTTCAGACCGCGTCTTGGTGTAGGAGTCGTAGTTACCACCATAGTACAGCAGCTTCTTGGACCTCATGTCGATCATGCTTGTGCAAACACCGTTGAGGAAATCTTCCGAGTGAGAGACAAGCACGAGCGTGCGATCCCACTTCTTGAGGTATTCTTCCAGCCACACGCAAGCCTCGAGATCCAAATGGGCAGTGGGGTCATCGAGAAGGAGGAGCGTGGGCTTGACGAACAGGGCCTTGGCAAGGGCAACACGCATCCTCCATCCACCAGACATGTCCTTTGTCTTCTTGTGGATAGTTGTCTTGTTGAAGCCAAGACCGGTCAAGATAAGCGATGCGCGAGTGGAAAAGGTGGAGGGGTCCATGCCTTCCATGTGCTAGACAACAAAAGTCAGATCCTGCGGCATCATCACGTCTCATACACAATTGTCGCCTACCTCGTAGAGTTCCATGAGGACCTGGGACTCGGGTCCTTCCTCTTCGAGCAACTTCTCGGCCAATTTGTCGAGACGCTCCATCTCGTTCTCTGCCTCCTTGACGACCCATTCAAGAGCGCCAAGGTCACTGGGAGGAGCACCTTCGTTCAGGAGATAGATGTCGACGTGCTCGGGAATGGGGAACTCGCGCTTGGCGATGGCCTTGAGGAGAGTACTCTTTCCGCAACCGTTCTCGCCCAAGAGACCATAGCGGCGACCAAGGGTAAGCTCGAGGGTGGCGTCGCTGATCAACACCCGACCGTGGAACACCAAGCTGACACTGGTGATCTTGACGTCCTTGCTGGCAGCAGTGGATGCCAGGACACCGGTAGTGACACGATCGGAGAGACCGTGTTTGTCCAGCTGCTCGGCGAGACGCTTAACCTCGTCCATCTTGTCGGCTGAAGTGGCGGGCTCGTCCGAGACGACGGGCTTGCCGAAGGCATCGAGTTCAGGTTCGTCGCCGTTCTCCGATGCGGCGGTACTGGCATTCTTAGAGTTGGCCTTGGACCGGGAGGCGACTGTCTTCTTCTCCTTGCCCTCGGCGGCGCGCTTCGCGAGACGCTTCTCCTTGGATGCTGAGGGGGCCATCTTGGTGGGCTTGCAGGGGTGAACGGAGGGGTATCAGATAAGGAAAGCAAAAAGAAGACTTTTTATTAGAATCCAAAATGAGTGGAAGCGGTCAAATCGAAGAAGAAATCCTGATTTGTTCCGTTGATGATGACCAGAAGAAGGGGCAAGAAAGGTAAACTTGCTGCGCCTTTGGTGGTTTGGGTTCTCAGGTTCGAGATTCAAAGGTGGGGGAAACGAGTCCAAAGTTGCCTTTTGGTGGGGCTTAGATTTCGAAAATTTCTGATAACCGATAGCAGCCTGGTGCGTCAGGCATCAAGGCATCAATCAATCCGAACCCGTCGTGGCCAGGACAAAGCAACAGTGATCCACAAAAGAAACCACTTTGACAAAATCTCCAATTACAGTAGAGTATTTTTTAAACTTGTGTCTTTTTCCATTTCCATACATTGATCCAACAAAATTGTTTATCCCAACTTTATCAACAGATTCGGTCGTTTGTCGGAAACGCCAACAGTACTAAAAATCCATCGCTCTTGGCGGGCTTCGACTGACCCCTCCTTCGCCTCTGGGTTCGCCAAGTTTGACTCGCAAAACCATTTGACGTCACAGCGTCGGCTTATGTCAGCATCTCCTGAACTCCGGGGGCCCATAGGGACACGGGTACCCGTGTCTCTAAAATTTCACGGGTACCCGTGCGCATTATGTAAGCCCGCTATCCCACCCCACCCCACACC